>JASANE010018600.1:0-11655 GCA_030248225.1 Trileptium ribeirensis | reverse complement strand
TCGTACCGAATGCGTTGACTGCTGTGAACCCCAAGATCCTTTGGCCAAACGCATGGCTTGTTGAACACCTTTGTGTCCAGTCGAGTGGTTAACGTCGAATGGGTAAATGTTCGTAACCGGAACAAATGCGACCTTATTCGTTTGGAAAAATTGGACGGCTTGGTTGTTGGGCGGTTGTTTGCGCCCTTTAAGCGGCGTTGTTTCTGGATCGACGATCCTGGCGGGCCATAACGGATAGCCCGGAAATTTTGCCAGGACAATAGGACCGGAATCATGAGTGGATTTGAGAACGCCAGGTCGATGCGTTGTCACCTGTTGCGGCAACTGTTGCTGAGGCAAAGTTTGGCTATCGCTCTGAATAGATTGTTCACGGAATGCAGGCTTGCACCGATCAACGGAAATCTTCCTAGGCCCGGGCTCTGCATCGATTGTTATCGTTTTGTCGTCGCGTGAAATAACCTTGAACGGACCGTTGTACCGAGGTTGCAGCGGACGACGTATTTCGTCTCGAATCCAAACGAAATCGCACTCTGCGAGTTGTTGAGGAACGAACGACCGAGTCGGTGGATGCTCACGCTCTGGCGGCCTAAGCGAACGCATGAATTGAAAGAGTTCATTCATGAACGCCGGATTTGCGTCGTTGAGTTCGGCTATGGTCGGTATGAAGAATTGATGCGGCAGTTCGACTGAGGTGCCGTAGACCATCTGAACCGGATTGAATCCATCCTTGTTAATCGCTGACCGTATGCCCAGCATCATCAATGGAAGGGCTTTGTACCAGTTGCTGTTCGTTGCTCGCGCTGTGATCGCGTCCTTGAGGATGCGATGAAAACGTTCGACCGCGCCGTTGCATGCTGGATGGTACGCCGTTGTACGCCTGCGCTTGATGCCAAGTTGTTCCATCAGGTGACTCCATACTGACGATTTGAGTTGCGCTCCTCGATCTGAGATGAGCGTACGAGGGACACCGAAGCGCGCTACCCAACCATGAAGAAATGCTGTTGCCACCGAGTCGGTTGTGATGTCCTTCACGGGGACTACTTCTGGCCAACGGGTGAATCGGTCTATCATGGTCACAAGATATCGGTATTCGTGAGAGTACGGCAGCGGACCTACGATGTCAATGTGCACCGTGTGGAATCGTGACGTCGTTGGTATGGTGCCAATAACCGACTTGGTGTGACGTGCAATCTTTGATGATTGACATTTTTCACAATGTTGAACCCACCGTGCGACGTCTCGATTGACACCAGGCCAAACGAATCGTTCCGTCATCATCCGACGAGTGCCTCGAACGCCTGGATGCGATAAGCCATGAAGCTGTTTAAATAGTTCATAACGCATTGTTTCCGGGACGTAGGGTCGTAGTTGTTGCTTGCTGGCATCGCAGATGATCGTTGCTTGCCCGCATGGCATTTTGCTGAGTGGCAGAGTTGTCGAGGAGAAAAATTTGCGGAGGTTGACGTCCTCAGCTTGTGCTTTGGCTAATTCGTCGTTGAATTCAACAGAAATAGCTGCGATTGGTCGAGAAAGCGCATCGGCGACGATGTTGTCTTTTCCAGAGACGTGCTCGATGCGACAGTTGAACTCAGCGATGTAGGACAACCATCTGCTTTGCTGTGGCGTTGGCGTTTTCATGTTTAGCGCGTGGACCAACGGCTTGTGGTCGGTTTTGACAATGAACGCGACACCGTGAAGCCATTGGAAGTGCTTGACCGCCAGGTAGATTGCCAAAAGTTCTCGGTCGAAAGCGGATTTACGTGACTCAGCTTCTGTGAACTTTCGCGAAAAGAATGCCAACGGTTGTACGACACCGCCTTGGAGTTGGTTGAGCACCGCACCAGCTGCTTGTGTTGATGCGTCGACTGTGAGCTCAAGTTTTGCTTGCCTGTCTGGAAATGCCAGTGTGACACTGGATTTCAGAGCCGCCTTGAGGTTTTTGAAGGCTTGTTTCGATGTGTCGCACCACTCTATCCTTGCGTTCGGCTTCTTTGTTGCGTTTCGCGTCAGGGATGTGAGCGGAGAAGCTATATCGGAAAAGTTGTTAACGAACCGATGGTAGAAACCGACTGTGCCGAGAAATCGTTTGAGAGCTCGAACCGTTGTTGGTAATTCGAATTCGTCAATTGCGGATACTTTACTTGACATCGGCTTCAGACCGAGACTCGACACATTGACACCAACAAAGTTCACCGATTGCTGGAAAAATTCGCATTTCGACGGCTTAAGGTGGAGGTTGAATCGTTGAAATCGATCTAGGACAGTCTCCAAATGTCGTTGATGCTCCATCTCGGTTTTGCTAGCCACAATGACATCGTCGATGTACGCTCTTGCAAATGGGAGATCCAGCAATGTGATGTCCATTAGCCGTTGAAATGTCTGTGAAGCATTTCGAAGACCGAATGGCATCCTCCTGAAGATAAACAGCCCAAATGGTGTTGTTACAGCTGTTTTCAATTGATCATCCTTTGCCATTGGGATTTGATAGAACGCCGCGACTAGATCTAACTTGCTGAATACGGTACAGCCGTGAAATTCGTTTGTGAGGTCCGCAATGTTGGGCATTGGGTAACGATCTGGAACAGTTTGTTTGTTGAGTTGCCGGTAGTCACCGCAAGGTCTCCAGGGATCGATCGGATCATTCTTCGGAGCCATGTGTAGCGGTGTTGCCCAAGGTGACTCACCACGGTAGACAATACCTTGTGACTCGAGGTCTTTGAACGTCTCTGCTGCGATGCGCAGTTTGTCACCGAATAGTCGCCGAGGTCGATCGAAACACGGAGGCCCGGTCGTAACGATATGATGTCGCACCGGGTGTGTCACGCTGTCTGTCAGATCGATTGGCTTGAACACTGAGGAATAACGTTCAAACAATGTTCGCGTAAACTCTGTTGTGCTACAAACTGTAGCTTGACCAACATTGTAGCGATTGTTCGGGCGTTTGCTTTGCTCCACCGAGGTTAAACGATTGTTGAAGCAATCGATGGAGATACTGTGTTTGTTGAGGAAGTCGTAACCAAGAATTGGCGTTGAAACATCAGCTACGTGAAATGACCACCGAAACGTTTGCTGCAGGCCCGGGAGCACGAAGGACAAACGCCGCGTGCCCTTGACCGGAAGAGGGCTACCATTCGCCGTGACGAACTTGGGTGCCGTTGACTTATTAACACCATTGGCGAATGAAAGCGGTAGGAAGCTGCTCACACTTCCGCTATCCACCAAAAAACGTCCAATGCCTGGTGCAGCTACGCAAATTGTGTTCACTCCGTTCCACGCCGCGCAGGACCCGGAGGATTGGCGTTTCCCGAATAATCGTTACTGAGAAATGTGGAGTTACCATGTGTTGCCTTCCACGAACACGGTTGTCGACAATTCCGTGACTGTTGGCCAAATCGGCGGTGATAGAAACAAAACGCGCGAAATGTCCTTGGTTGACGGCTGCGTGATCGCGATCTGCTATTGTGCCGTTGGAATTGACCACCGAAGCGACTATTTGGACGGCGCGAATCGACGACCAACGCTGCGACAAGGTCCTTGAGCTCCGATATTTCTTTTTCCAGTTTGGACACTGTTGAAGTCGTTGCCGTTGCACTGATTGTGTTATGATTGATCGCACGAACTCCGGAAGGACTGAGCCGTTGCTCGATCATCTTGTCCGCGATTGCGGCTTGTTTGTCGATCGCAACGTCGTCGAGGGAGGCGAGGACTATCCGAATCGGTTCCGGAAGGATTTCCCTGAAACGTAATCGAACGAGGTCGTCGTTATTGGGAGCCAATCGTTGCAGATGCCTGAGGGCGGTTGACGGTTTTCGATCACCGAGGTCTTGCGTTTCGAGGAGCTTGCGGAGCTTGCGATCTTCGCTTTCACCGAGGTGTGTCAAGACCGTTGATTTGATTGCTTCAAAGGAATCTGTTGCCTTAGCGCCACTGTCCGTGATCGTGTGCATCGGTAGAGCACGCAGGAGACTGCGTTTTCGAACTTCGGACGGTGCTTGATCTAGCAATTGTTCTATGAGTTCGAACCATCCACGGGCGTCGGATTCGGAGAAATCCGGTAGCTTGATCGTGGTCCACTTTGTATCAACCGTGCCTGAGACGGCTTCGGACCGCTGCAATTGATCGTAGGCCAACTTGACAGCTTTTTGTTCTCTTTTTCGAGGTCGTCGATTATCAAATTTTTTGTTGAAGGCATGGCGAAGTCCTCATCATCGTCGTTGAGCAATTGAAGCAGTAGCTCGAGTTCAGGTTTCGACATAGCGGAAAAATTGACTGGACCCGGGTTCCGTTCGACATCGCCAGCAACCAGTAAAAGGGACCGAAGGGTAGTCGCTTGCCTGCTGGAAATTCGTTGTACGAAACGTTGTCGATTGACACCGGGTGGACGAACCAGGTTGACATCGTCACAGGCTGTGCCTGCTCCGTCATGCCCTTCGCCCTTCTTCGTCTCCACCATACAGCTTGAAAGCTGATGGGCTTCGACTCCAGGCTTCCCTGGGTACCACTGTATACCGCCTTGTTTGCTTGTGACGCGCCATGAACGAGTCACCCAGGCGCCAAAAAACGCTCGACCGTAGTTGGTTGAGTGCACGGATCCGTATGACGGCACCATTCGAATGGACATACCTCACTCGACAGCTTGTTTCCAGACCCAGGTGGAGCGATTGAACATCGGGAATAGCCGTCGTTGTTGATGAACGATAGCCAGAAACGATAAGGCTTGCCAGTATCGCCAGACCCGTGAGTATCCAGTGCCGTTGAAGCATATCGACGATTGGTCACGTTGGCAATTGATCACGTCGGGTTCACTACTGTGGCGCCTTCCTAACTCCGTTATTCAAATAATCAAATTTTAGTGTTTAGTGTTCAGTGTCATCAATGCTTCAGTGATCAATTCTGTCATTCGCTTCAATCAATTGCTTCTGTTGGCACGTTTCCGGACGTCGAGGTTGCTGCTTCGGTTGTTGGTTTCAGCGCGGTTGCGGAGCTGTATTTAGTAAACAAAACTGAACAGAGCTGCACTGAACTGAACTGACTGACTGAGTCCAGCAGATCTACCACAGACGTTTTATAGTCTCTCAGCCTGGTTACGTCTCTAATTTGCATAAGCAAATTAGCAACTGACTTATTGTCACGATTGTCACTACAGTGTCACAACTACTGGTTTAGTTATGAAATGGCCGCATTTGTGAGATTGGTGGACGGTATTATATTAGCAAAAACGAATATGCAGTTAAATGGAGAAATTCGTAAATATCTATTCGTAAATATCTAAATTATACTTAAAATATATTTGTTAAACTTTGATTTGTTACTTATCATTTATCTGGGAAGCTATTAATCAAAACTAAACAGATATATATGCAAAATATTATTCTAATTAATGTTTGCTAATGATTGTTAATTTTATCATTTATTTATCAACATCGAAAACTTGCTAAAATTGGAAATTTAGTGTGAAATTTTCCTCAGCTTTTATATGATCACACCTATATTCTCTATAATTACATAATCCTTGCGCTTCTACACCTTCTAAATCCTTTTAAATGTAAAAATGTCAACACGTCAAAGAATTCCTCTGGGTTTTTGAGAGGTTTACGGCTCCAAAATTGAGTTCGACCAGTTTTGTGTACGTAATTTTAACATTCCTAAACACATTGGCCAACGTATACATTTAGTGTGTATGTTCATAGCGATAGAGAAAACTTTATAAAAACTTACCGATGTCTTCGAAACTATCCTCACCGTATGGCACGAAAATTGGCTTGTTATAATCTGTTGCAATTAGTTTGCTGAAAAACACACTTTAGAAGAATGCTTGATAGCTTCCGGACATTTATTATCAGACAAAAATAGAACATAATGCCACCTGGCATCTCCCGGCAGTCCGGATGACCTCAGCAGAAGCCCGATTTCCCCTCCACCTAACCCGCACCACCGGCTACACCTTCTAGGTGCTCGAAGCTGGAGCATATATGACTGTTATGTCATGGGTCAAAAGTGAGGAAATGCAGAATAACGTATGATACCATTCATTAATAGTCTGCATAAAGGCAGCTGCAGGTCTCGTTTGGTGTTGAAAGTTCATTTAGTGTGCCGGGGTTCCTAGGCGAAATTGTGCCTGAGAAATTTGTTCATTTAGAAATTTTAAAACAGCTGCTTGAAATACCGCTCATAAACTTCGCAAGTCAATCCGGCAACATTTGCATGATGGCTTACAAAATTTGAAAAATAGCATAACTAAGTGGTTTATGCAAGCTTAAAACTTAAGGCAAACCAGATACATAAGAAACCAAATCGGTATTTGCAAAATGTAACATAGCCTCAGAAAAAGCTAATATGAAAGATCGAGTAGGATTAAACATTAATGTAACGTAATACATCATCTATACCCAGTATATGTAAATACTGAAAATAGCTGTGCATATCTGAAAATTTTATACTATGTTTAATTTTATGCTCTTCGGAAAATTTCCAACCTTAAAGTTGCCTGCAGGGACTATTGTTTTATTATGCCATAGTGAACTCAACACACGTATATCATGCATTCGTTTTGACATTTATGAAAAAATATTACCAAACGTTATTTGGTCAACTGAAAACTCCGTGCAAAACATTTCCCGAACACACAACTCTGCGATATATATAAAAGTCAAGTCATTTTGTCAAGTCATTCAGTCGCGAAAATTTAACGAGAATTACCGAATTTTTTGCGAACGAAAATTTGACAGAGTAGGGTTAGGTGGGTTTTGTTCGTGAATACAGTGATCTAAGCTATAGGACGAATTGATTTGTAACGTCGCTATGACGTTCAATTTGTTCGCGTACAGGAGCAAATCCAAATACAACCTTCATAAGCATTAGATAGCCGTTTTTCTTGAAATAGAAAATCATCAAAATTATATGGTGTAATTTCTGATAGTTTTACCGGATTTTTTCAATTTTCTGTTAGCGAAAGTCAGGCTGAATTTCCTCATTTGTTCCGTAGCAAGTATTTGCGACTCGGTAACGATCCACGGGTGCAGGTTAAGTTTACCCCGAATTATATGACTGAGAATATCAGCATTGTGCTGCAACAGGGCTGCACCTCCCAACGTAGATGCAGACTAAGAACAGAAGCTAAAGTTTAAGAAGAGCGCATCGAGGACGACATAACCTCTTTACAGTTCAGAGTAGGCTATAAGAAAGACATAACCCATAACTTCATAGATCACCATCTGAAATTCGCCTCCCCATCTTAAATACCGACACAATTCAAAACAATTGCTGCATACCTTGCAGAGGTTCCAAACAAAAAGTTGCTCATTAACACAAGGCCTTTCGTTCACAGTAGGCTGTAAGAAAGACAATACCCATAACTTCATAGCTCAATATAAAAATAAATAAAAGCATGTCTTGAAAGTTGCCCATCCCAAATACCGACACAATTCAAAACAATTGCTGCTTACCTTGCAGAGGTGCCAAACAAAAAATTGCTCCTTAACACACGGCTTGTTGTTCACAGTAGGCTGTAAGAAAGACAGAACCCATAACTTCATAGCTCAGAATTAAAGAAACAAAAGCATGTCTGAAATTTGCCTCCCCATCCTAAATACCGAAACAATGCGAAACAACTGCTACTTACCTTGCAGAGGTTCCAAACAAAAAGTTGCTCATTAACACACGGCCTTTCGTTACCATTGTTTCGTTTTGAGCCGTGAAGAACTGAAAGAGAAGTTATATCGAATAAAAACTGTGAAACCAAATTACACTGTATCTAGCATTAATATACTAAGTTGACACTATTAGGGTTCATAAGGACACAATTTTAACAGAAGCTGCTGAAAACTTGAATATATAAAGATTTTGTAGCTTATGTAGTGCATGCCATCCAAGGACATAACCTTCTTATTTGGAATAATATTCTGCCTTAGACTTCAACTGCTATATGTAACAATCCCTATCTTGCTGAATAATTGTAGTTGAACGATTGTAATTTGTTAGACGCTTTGTAACTGTGAACTATCGCTTCGCTTTATGCGATTCCTTGAAATTTAAATGTCAGGGCTTCTTAAATTTTGTTGTTTTGACTATTGGTAAAATTGTTGCCCTTTGCATGTGAAGTTTTTGTGTTCTTGACATTTTAGTAATTGTGGCATAAAATAATCGATGCAGCAATAATTTTGCTAATTAGCCACTCATACATCCCGCTAGTTTTAATTACGAAGCATCGCTGTTTTGCTGCATCGATATTACCCTGCTTGAAGAAAGCAGTTTTGATATATTGTATCATTTAATCTTTGGCGTTCTGAAATAAAACAAACTACTCCTAGCTCGTTACATGTGCGCATCATTGCTTGCAGAAAGCAGTAAAACCAATCGGAACTATTTGTCCGCCGAGGACAAGAACTGCCTGCAGAAGGCATAACCGAACCGCCCGAAGAGGACGCGTAGCTCGCTGTCCGCAGAGGACAAGCCCTGCCTGCAGAAGGCATTACTGAACCGTCCGAAGAGGACGCACCGATTTAGCAGTACCAGTAACCCGAACGTGAAATCCAATTCGGAGGCGTTACATTGGTGGCAACGGAGGGATTACGGATACGTTAGATACTGGTTAACAATTTTATAAAGTGAAGTACGGCCACCAATCAACCTAGACGGGGATCTGATGCCAGTGCTCGCAACGCACGTGGACAACAGCGCACATTAACACAACTTGATGTCCAACTTGCCGCGGTACAAAACAAGCTATCAACTGAGCTAGACACTGTCGTATCACACCTTGAGCAGCAACAGCATCGATTGGAACATTTAGCACAAAACCAGTTAAAATTAGAAAGCAAACTTTTAACGGCAATACAGGATTCCGCGAAAAAACAGGACGATATCCTCCTGCGCCTAGATATTCCGACACAGCTATCGGCTAACACTGAGATACTAAACTATCTCAAACATATTAACACAATCGTCACTGAAAATAGAGAGTCGTTAGTCACGTTAAATAACAATCTTAGTGAATCACAGAAACTTCAAGCTAAAACTGTGATTACGGGCGGTTCACTTGTGAACGCTGCTGCAAGTGAGTCGCTAACGGATACGGCTACCATCTATTCGATCATGTCTTCCCGTGGACCAAACATCCCAATAACTACATTTAGCGGGGAAAAAGGGGATGATTTTGAAAGTTGGCGAATACACGAATTCGAAGTGAAATTTTTGGCCAATGCTTGGCCTCAGGAAAACAAACCATTTCTTCTCGGTGTATATTTAGCTGGAAACGCTAAGTTCGTCTACAACGGGTTGGATCAGACAATTAAACAGAATTACGATGCGCTAGTCGCCAGTCTCAATTCTGCATTAATGACTGAAGATCGGAAAAGATACATGAGCGACAAATATGACATACGGAGCCAGGGTTCCACGGAATCGGTGAGCTGCTACGCGCGGTCTCTCACTGAGCTTGCATAGTCAGCACTTAGTTATATGACTGTTGACTCAGAGAAGCAAACTAATTTGCGGAATAAATTTATTGCTGGCTTAAAGCCTGAAATTAGGGAAGAAGTTAAAGTAATGGGACCAAAGTCTATGGCGGAAGCGATTCTGGCAGCAGAACGGATTGAGACGAAACTTAACGTTGGTCGACGGGGATCGCCCATAGTCGGAGTGTCAGCAATTGCAAGAGATGTTACACAGCCGCTACCTATTTCATCAGCTCCACCCGATTGGGCTCGTGATTTAGTGAGCCAGGTCGCACTGTTACGTCAAGCAATTCGTAGACTTGAGGAATCGCAGGCTATCACACGCAGAACCAGTAATAACTTTCATGGTTCCAATCGGGAGGCAAGTCACAATAATTATCAGTCTCAAACCTATGCCGATTCACCTATGTATGACCGACAACACTTTACGTTGAACAATCGACCGGTTTGTCAAATATGCGGTCGTGCTGGGCACACGGCAATTTCCTGCAACGGTAATCGAGTTCGCAGCATGTACTGTGAATTTCATGGAACCAGCACTCATAACACTCGTGATCGAAGAGCCAACCAAACCCACGGCGTTCCCTTAAGTAGAGGACTAGTTGGCAACGCCTCACAGTTTAGCAACCAAGCCAGAATTACTGGTGAATCTGGCACTACAAGGCGATCAGCGCGAAACACCTCTTCGGCAACAGTGGCTCATTTTCAGTGTAATACCATTCCGGATAGCAGTACCAATACGGTGGTTCGCTGCAATCAGAATGAAGAACCCTGTGGTTCTGTGGCTGAAGCATTCGTGGGCACTGTTGTAGGTCGCGATAATTCAGATTTATGGCGCCGCGTACAACCGGGCTCTGAACGGTTTCCCGTCCCTAGTGAACAAATACAATTCCTGCACGCTACAAATCGAATTGAGGAACGCAATTCGAAGAAGGAAGCAGTTGGGCCAGGTTCGTCACCTATGGTGCCAGCGCTGTCGGTGCAACAAGAAGTGGAAAACACGGAACCAGCGGAGACTATTGAGCCGACAGACAACGATGGCGAACATTTTGACAATGATCATAACAATAACGTCCTGGAGGCGGCCCAGATGCGCCAAGGTTCTGAACCCGATATACCTATTGAATATATATTTGTGGGAGATGACCAGTTACAACGGATGACGAATACACCTGGGGCTATAAGACAGTGGCGCTCCGGACTACGAATCGAATGTGTCGATGAACTACTAGAAGGGGCTTTGCAGTCCTTGCTTCAAGATAATGGCCCCGTTAGTGTCATAATACATGCTGGTGCATACAACTTGACCAACTTGAATGCAATCGGATGGTCCGATCACCAGCGGCTGTATATAGAAATAAAGCGCGCGATACGTCGAGTTGTCTCCCTGCTGAATAACATAGCGTACTCAGTTGATCGTGTCTACTGGTCAAATATAACCTACCGTCGTGATGTGCCACCAGATATTTGGGACTGTTTTCGACACACGCTTGAAAACGTAGTGCAACGAACAAATCCCCTGGGCACAACATGTGTGATGCTGGAGAACGATAACCTGTTCGGACCAAACTCGGAGGAAGTTATTTCGGTCAGCCCCTATTTTAACAGATCAAGGGATGTTTCGACTAGGAGAATCGTTTTCATTCCGTGTGCTCGGCTTTGCTTCATCGGAAATGCGAGAACATAACCACCTGCCAGTCAGAAGAAAGGATAACTTCTGCCATGATGGCAGCTATCGTAAAGCACCGAATTGCATTTGGAAATACTAGCCCCGATTATGGCGCATTACCGGAAGCTGACCAGCATCCGCCTGAGCTATACCAGCCAATAACTCAGCGTGAAATCAGGCAACGACAATTAGTTGACGAAATTCGCGAAGCAAGAGAGCAAACGCTTGAAGCCGAATTTGAACAGGAAAGATTACGGCAAATACGAAGGCAAAAAGGAACCCGATCACAAGTGCAACCAGTAGAGCCTTTCGTAAAGCCAGCAGTAGAAATCGGCCATGTAGCCGAAGCACGTATTAGATCCAAACTGTTGGAATTACTAAAAAACTACAAAAACAGTGAACAAAATGAACTTGCTACGATGAAAAGAAACGAACATTAAGTGATAGTCAAGTAAATCAACAGGCTGGAAATCAAAGTATCAATGCTCCTATCAACCATAATTCTCAAAGCACAGATAATCTACAATACCA
>JASANE010018599.1:0-17885 GCA_030248225.1 Trileptium ribeirensis | reverse complement strand
TAGATAATTAGGGGCGATGCTGGAAATGGGATATCTTTACGGTGGTTGGCATTACAATGGTAACACGATAATTCTGCGATCACTTAGGCATTCGGCTACTGTCGGGTCTTTTCAAGGCTCTGTAGAAATGTTAAATTCGTTGTACGTGGTATTTGACGCCGTTCAGATTTTAACCCTTTAAAACGCCCACTGTCCGCCAATGGTTGCCAGTTCACATGGTTAACTGTTGTGTAACTAAGTTTGTCGTTTGTGTGTTTGCATGTGTGTTGTTATTCGTTCCAGCTTCCAGATATATTTATATATGGATACCGTGATTATAATCTGCCGTTCAGCAGTTTAGGTACATGAGGATCTAATTTGAACACGATGAATTTATTTTATTCGCTTAAATATCTACTACTTTTCTGAGTGAATCCCAAACTGTTACTGCAATGATATTATTAACAGGACGGCAAACTTCTTTATTTAAAAAACATTCATTATTACATAATAGACAAAAACTTTGATAGTCACGAAGAAAGAAGAAACAGTATGTTCGCAACATTATATTATAACCACGAATAAGTACATAGAATGCATATATTTGTAAATACATACATAAATGCTCAAGGCTTGAGATTCAGGAGGATGGGGTGTCTGCCAGTCGGAGGGGGAACGGGGTGAGGTCAGCGCTTTGTGCGGGACCGGAGATCCGATACCCCAAGAGATCCGATCCCTTAGCATGCATGAATACATATGTTTTTGCTATGAAATACACTATAAATACATATTACTATATACTAATCTGTGTTTGCATTCTCGATTTAAATATATTTCTATATTTTATTATGAGACTTATAAATGATATTCACGTTATGAACAATTATTTACACTTTTTTCGTTTAGAACTGTTTCATTGTTCTATGGTGTATAGCGAATTCATTTATGTGAAAAAAACTAAGAATTAACAATAAAATATATATTTTGAGAAAAAATAAACTATTGAAACTATTATATTTTCCGGCAGAAAAAACTAATATCGAACGTTATAGTTAAAAATAATAAAAACCGGGGACGGTATTGGGATCGAGTATGTGTATATAAACTATATTAATATGCACTGAGGGGTTATGCACCCCGCAAAAATCAAGCTCGAAGGTAAGAATTAACAATAAAATATATAATATTTTGAGAAAAATAAACTATTGAAACTATTATATTTTCCGGCAGGAAAAATGATATCCAACGTTATCGGTGCCAGTTAAAAATAACAAAAACCGGGGACGGTATTGGGATCGAGTATGTGTATATAAACTATATTATTGTGCACTGAGGGGTTATGCACCCCGCAAAAATCAAGCTCGAAGGTAAGAATTAACAATAAGATATATAATATTTTGAGAAAAATAAACTATTGAAACTATTATATTTTCCGGCAGGAAAAATGATATCCAACGTTATCGGTGCCAGTTAAAAATAACAAAAACCGGGGACGGTATTGGGATCGAGTATGTGTATATAAACTATATTATTATTCACTGAGGGGTTATGCACCCCGCAAAAATCAAGCTCGAAGGTAAGAATTAACAATAAGATATATAATATTTTGAGAAAAATAAACTATTGAAACTATTATATTTTCCGGCAGGAAAAATGATATCGAACGTTATCGGTGTTAGTTAAAAATAAAAAACGTGGGACGGTATTGGGATCGGTTATGTGTATATAAACTATATTATTATGCACTGAAGCGTTAGCACCCCATAGAAACCAAGCTCTAAGGTAATATCTTTCCTTCTAGACCTCCAGGATCTAGTTGGTTGTATGATTTGGATAGCGCAATATTTAAAAATTTTTTTATTCTTTGCATAAGTAATTTGTGCTCTGCGAGCACAATTTCATTCAACTTCCTATTTTTAGTATTAACTAAATATGATTTTCCAAAATGTTTTATTACATGTTATTAGAGAAGCTTGCCCTTAGGGTTCAACAGCTTTTCCGACTGCCTTTTGTATCAATGGCGTACATTTTGAAATTTTACGAAGACGTTTTCAACATTTTTTGTTTTATGAAAATTATTTATTATCCCTGTCCAATAGAAATGGCTATCATTCAAAAGATATATGAACAGTACGTGTTTAGTGGGGAGCTTCATTCATGGCGTACCCTTTGGTACTGAAAAGTACCAAATGCATGTTGTGAAAATTACAATTTCGAATTTTTCTGGACAGCGGACTCTTTAAAAGTACCTGGACACGGAAAGTACTGTAATACTAATGAAGGCAACAGCTAGCTTCCTTTATACATCTGCAAGAGATTTTCTGTGTTATCATTTCACAACATGCCACTTCACAAAATGAAAAAGAAAATATTTTTTGATATTAGTAAATAACATTGCATAAATCGATTATTTTAAGGACCGTATCAACCAGGTCGCCGCCGTATTATTTCAAATCACTCCAGGGATCGAATATTCGACACCAATGCCGACGATATTCGCATTGATCAAACAGGGTCATCACATACACGGAATATACATAACAGATACAATTTCGGTGCCAATAACGCTAACCGCAATCTAAACGTTAGTAGTAGTGCTTCGTACCGCCATAATAACCGCTATGATTCTGCCCGTAGCGGTAAGCCAGGAGCTTCAATTAACGATATTACAGCAACAAGAAAGCCACTATCGTTCAATACCCTTCCGCCACTTTGGAATAATGGTCAACACAACAATAATAATTTGCAACGAATGATGTCGGCTGATTCACCCTCGCCAAACGATAACGAGCTTTCGTCTTATGAATTAAATCCTTCGCAATACAATAACGCTGATGTCGAAATTGGATATAGTAAGAACATATTACTTTTAGTTTTTCTTAAACTGTAATTGCTTTTTCTAAACTCAATTAACGCCTGAACTTGTTTGTGTGCCGTACAGTGTTTGAGATATTGATGCTAGATTCGAACAAACCACACAAACGTGAAATATGGAGAAAAATAAAAAAAATATTTAGTTAAATAGTAGTTGAAAAATTTCAGTAACAATCCTCGCCCTGTCAGAAATGTTTTGCAAATCCGCCGAAACCCCCTCCCGCTGTCAGAAATGTTTGGTTCCGTTACTGCATGTATGTTTAAAAGTTTGGCTCCATTACTAACAGCTTAATATAAAAATGCAAAATCATAAAACATCACGTATAACGGCAATAAATCTGAAAGTCAATAGTAAATTCTTTAATATCCAGCATTCCCAACTGGTACTAGTGTGCAAGCGTTGATTGAGTTCGTGGTAAAGAATTATATATTTGGGCTTGGATTGTTATTGGTTCGCTTTGAAAATTTCTATGAACCCGAGCAATAATTTCTAAATAATGTAGTTTTTTATGGACATTGCTCGCTTGAATTCCTGCAGTCTGATTAAATTTCCTAACGCCGGCACCAGTTTGTTAAACGTTGATAGCGATATAATTTAAATGTATCAAAAAATAGTAAACATCCATGGGTCTTTGGTACGCGTAGCTATAGTACAAACAAACGTAAATATCCAGTTATAATTTCGGCAGCAAAAGATGCAATTTATATTTGCACGTTTACGGAACTAGAGATACTCATGTAAACATTTCAGCAAGAGGTGAGATCGACCTAATTTTTTAGACACTGCTTTGCGCGTACCGAAAGTAATCGACGTAGACCAGCCCCTCCCGAAATATTGCACCCTGGCCCCAAACCTGGTCAAACCGGCTTCGGACCTGGATTAGACCCTAGTCTCTAACCGCTGACAAGAGCGCAGGACAGTGAAGTTTGCTGCATTTTATGTTATGGGGTCCCTCATCTTTTTTTAGAATCCTTTACTTGCGAGTTGATACGTGGGCGGCTATGGAGAATGAATACATAACTGCGGTTATAGTTTCGAACGTTATTAGTTTAACATTTTAAATTTATATTATAGGAGAGCCCAACACGTCTCCACAACAGCTCAACAAATCGACGCCAATAAATTCTATGTCGTTCCTATTGGTGGCTATTCTTACCGCGGCTTTTCGTCAGGTTATAACTCGGTGATTAAAAATATCATTTGACAGGTTTATTGTTTTCCATTAAGTTTTCGAACGCGAGAAAGCGCAATACTCCACGTTTACATTGCGTCCGATCAAAACCGATCCGTTGCGATCTGACTTGCAGTCAAATTGCATCCGACCTGCATTCAATACGACCTAATTTTGCGCCTACCGTATACCGTGTATACGTGTATGTATTTTTTCACGCCACATTACCCGATTTGGCATAACAATAAAATTATGTGCTCTAGTAGATCGTATCTGATCGGATAGGATGCAGTGGAAACACGCCCTAAATCAAAAAATATCGCCCTGAAGTGGTCCGTAGATTAAGGCAACCAATAAACGATTGGGCTTGTGAAAATAAGAATTTTGATAATACGGAACGATTTCGTGATCTGATCTACGGGCTTCTTGCGCAATGTTTCTCAAAATTAAGGGCTTTCTGATATTGGCATCCGTCCCCTATATAGTTGTGATTTTTTTTCAAGAAATTTTATTGCAACAGTTACTGTGATATTGACGAAATATTATTAAATAACGAAAAATTATTCTTTGCTGGTTAGTATCCTTGAGCGAAGACAATTAGTTTTATGGAATTTTCACAATTATGCATTATTAACCTAAAGATGTGTGCCAATGGCGAATGTTGCCACAGTCCGTCGCAGGTCTATAGAGAAGCTTGGCAACCGCGAACTTATGATTGCGACGTTTTTTGTGTACACCGGGCCATATCAATATGTTAAAAGCTAATAATAAAGCACGACTGAAAATTGTCACAAAGGCCTGGCCAAAAATATACGGCGACAATGGAAAATTATGGTACAGTGTAAGAAAATGAAATATTGATGATACAAATGGTTGTATATTCGTATAACGTCCTTCCAGATATAATAGTTCTAATTTCATGCAACAAAATACTTGTTTTGCTTAGCTTCTAGGTTCTCTTTTAGAAGTCGCCTTACAAAAAATTTTGAAAATAATCATATTGGCCATCATATTTACCTATTTATATTATTTAAAATAATGCTACATTATTTCGCGTGGTGCTCGTATTGCTTTTTGGGTCTATTTATCTAAATATTTCCTCTGTAACACAATCTGCTAAAACTGAACGTAATAAAGGTTTTTTCGGTAGTGCGTTCAGGCTATCAAATCATGACACATTGCCGCTCCCAGCTAGTACGAACGTACTAACGCAGCTTGGGAATTTCTTTTATTTATGAAGCACTGGATTTGGTTGCGTCAAAACCCACTTTTTTTGTCACGTGCAGGAATTCGCCATGCCACAGAATTCGGCCCTAGGTGCACACATCTTAAGGTAAAAGATGCATTCCAATGAATGTGATACGTTCACAATTTTTCGAAAATATGGTGAGATGAAATATTCTACTAAAATGTGTTTTTCCACATGATACTAGCTGCGCAAATTGCTTGTAAACATAAATATTTGTAAAAATATGCTTTTATATTACTACATTTGCTATAAGAAGTAAAATTTTGCTTTCCAAGCATTTTATAAAGAGCTGAGCAGGATGCATGCTGATTTTATATCTGTCCAGCGTAACAATCGTGACGTTTTGAAAATGGAATATGTGGTCATTACATACGTGATCTATTGGGTAAAGGGAACCATCGTTTCAAGCCATTAATACAGGGCCAGGGCCGTACGAAGAAAAACACGCGGCATTAGCCAAATGTACTGACATTAATCTTTGTAAACGATATAAATATTAGTTTCTACGCTAATTTTCCATAACAGAAAATATCTTTTGTCACATCCATGAGGCTGTGACCTTGTTTTTGACATTTTTCATACTTGATTATCTAATTATTAGCTTATTTATTATCATAAAGTGGCTTTACCATAGCAGTTTCCAAAAATTAACTGCTAAAATTTTGCAGTGCAGTGCATTTCAGAGGATACACGCATAATGTAATGCGCGAAACTACATACTCAGTTCAATAAAATGTTCTAAGTATTAATTTTGGAACAAAACAAAAATTTCATATACTCCATTATTCGAGAATGGGTAGAACCATTTCCTGTGATTTTAGGCAGCATTGCCACATTGATGAACAACTTAAGACCTCAACATAAAGTATTTGAAGCCATTATACGACTCCGTTTTGTACACTATTGCGAACAATTAAATTTTAAGGATACACCCAGATGTTTTGTTTCTGTAAAACTCAACAGCCCAAAAGCATTATGTTTTCGATGAAAAGCAAGATTTACAAATGTTTGTTCATCAACCATTGACTAAAATTATTATTTAGTACGTATCTTTAAAGGATTTGGTGAATGCAAAATCCGTGGGTCATAAAAAGCCGAAAATATATTGAGTTAATTACGTTTTGGTACTTAAATATTCATCGCAAAATCAGATTTTAAGTTGTTGGTTATTCTAATATTTTGGTTGTGAAAAATTAATGTTTGTAATCCAAAAATTTCAAGATAACATGTAGTTTATTTATGTGATGCAGGAAGAAGTATAGCTTCTATCTATAATGCGTGAGTCCACTTTAATAGGTGTGTACACGAAGGTTGTTCTTTTGCCAAAATCAAGAATTGATTCACGCTGAAATTCGCGTTCATGTTTTGATAATGGCATTCGCATTTTTGTGAACCCGAACATGGGCCCCTCGATGTACGAATGAAATTTGCGTTCGCGCACATTTGCTTCATTAAATATAGGATCATCTCCTAACGATCATCACCATCTGAATCAACTACTGTACAGTATACGGCAAACTGGGTTAATCTATGCTTTGCAATGCATCCAAACATTAACGGGTAACCTGTCAAAATTCACAAATCAAGGGCTTAATAACTTTTCCGAAGTTCCATTTATGTCTATAGTTTCAATGTATGATGTTAGTTTTTGTTCACTACACTATTAATAAAGGAAAACATATACTTATGCGTGAGTCCACTTCAGGTGCCTACACTATGGTTGTCATTTTGCCAAAGTCACATAATGCATCGTTCGGGTTCACATTCTGCAATCGGTATTCGCATGTTTGTGAACGCGAGCTAACAAGTATGTAATAGCGACTTATAAACTAAATGGCAATTTGTTCGTTTAAAACGTTTATAGTACCTTCAGTGTATTGGCCATTATCACACATGCTCGCACGGAGAGTGGGATTATTTATCCTAAGGCTCGGACACGCTCAGGGCGTCGCCAAGGCTCCTCCGTGAGGTAGGCCGATCCATCTGGGGATCTGTACTACCCCCGTCCCCTCCCTCGCCCAAGCTGCCGCACCCTCGCCACCGCTAGCGAAGCGCGAAAATTTTTTGGACAAAATTGGCAAACATCGGGGGAAAATGAGTAAAAATTGGTAAAAGTGAGCGCCATGAAATTATGGAATTTGGTATCTAGAAAATTTCAAAAATTTATCCTCCCCGGACGGCTTCCTGCCGATCGGTTTATCTCCTCCGGGCGACGACTTCCTTTAGAAACACCCGCTATCCACTTGGGACTTCGGACCTCGCCTTCGACCACGATGGTCATTATTTAGTGTGTCTGTCAGAGATACTATGGACGATGGATGGAGTGTTAGTACGCGGATGCGCATATGGATGACACAGAAATGAATGCTATCTAACAGACCTACCAATCTAATTTGTTCTTGGAGGCAGTTAACATTCGCGACAAATAGAGTTTAAGAAGTCTAAATACTTCATTTAGGCCCCACGCCGAAAAATGATTTTAATAAACCACCATAGTCCTGTGTTCTCACACCTATGCAATTTTACGGCTTGCAAGATGCTGTAGGTTTATCCACGACTTCCGGAAACTCTATGTCGAAATGTGAAGTGGGTAACTAATTTTAAAATTGTAGGTATTTAGCATTATACCGTAAATTTCGAAGAATGTTTTGTTCGATCAGATTTAGCCAAACTACTGTTGGAACAAAAATGTTAACAAGTCTCGAACGAACAAGCATTTAGGTTTATTATAATGACCGAACTGCTACAACACGCATACCGAATTTTAGCTGAACCAGTTAAGTGGTTTCATGACAATGGATCTTGAAAAATAGATCAAAATTTTTGAAATCTGGTCATATCGCTGAATTCTAGTCTTTATACACTTTCTTGCATATAAGGTCTACAAAACCCCCAATGTTCTTACTTTAGCTTCAAAATTGGCAGGACCGGAAGTAGTCGGGAGATGGGAAAGAAATAAATGCGATTGGATGTATTTAAAACCACGGAACTACCGTGAAAAGAACTTATGCTAACCGGGAATTCATAAGACTAAGGATAGTTGTAATGCCGTGAATTATTCCAAATCGAAAATTTTAGTATAATACTATCATTACACTTTTCAGGCTTGGAAAATGTTTTATCGATTTATTTCATCTTGATGTGATACGACCCTACCCGCGGACATAGACCTCAGCCTGTCCCAAACCGAATTCCTGTTAGTAGTTGGCTAGCATTAACTGGTAGTACAGAAGCATGACGTCCGCTGCGATTTCCAAGGATTTTTAATTTCTCAATCGGTATATTTGTTCCAGAGATTTGAAGATATGAATTGTCAATTTACATTTCCGCGGAAATATCATTTTGGCTTATATATAATGTTTTGCATCGGATACAGTACCAGCTGATTTGTTAAAGGTGTTTAATTGTGACGGCTTTGCATCGTAAGTCACTGTGAAATGTTGTAGATCACTGCCTTGCATATAGCTGCCTGCCTGTTGATAGATTGATTTTTAGGTATACCCATAGCTGTAGAGTTCGTATGCCCGATACCAAAGGTAGCAATAAACCACGGGTCTCGTATTCTGCACCTAAGCCTAAGAATTTAAGCAATAATTTACCTAAAATATTGCAAAACCCAGGCGAACTTTACAAATAATATTGACGTTACGGCGGAATCACTGAAATTTGTGTCAGCACATCGATTAATAGCTGCAGCCAAAGTAAATATGGCACCGGCTGGCATACTCTTTATTTACAGCCAAGAGAAGCAGTGGTATCTCGGCATAAAGATTTACCAGAAATAAGTTAAATATTGCAGTACAAATAGACAGAAGATGGATTTGTGGCTTACTGCATAGCAAGGATTGGTTTGTATCCTGCAGTACAGACAGACAAGAATTAGCTTGTATCTTGCGTTGTAAACCTGAAAGAGATTGGTTGGCATCTGCGCGTAATTCATGGTCAAATGACAAGTTAGAATCTTGACCAGAACACGAATCGCTGCACATATCTTATCTAGCCTATGGCTTTTCGCTAGAATTTCGGGTTAAACTAATAGCCTACAAAGGAAATACACACCAGTAACGGGATGTGATACGGGCTATCATGAGAGGCCCTACGGTGATAGTGACTCCTATCAGCAATTCAATACGCTAATAATTATGTGCTAGGTAGTGAACTACGATTAGCCACGGACAACGAATTCAGCCCTTTGTCGTGGTGTTTGATGGCATAAATTCTACCCCAAATGTCAACAAAAACATCGACGACGAACGCGAACAATATGGTGAAACATTTATGTAAAGACAAATATTTCCATACGGAAATGAAAATGTTCGCTAATGCATGAGTAAACTTAAGCTGCGCCCCCTACCATCCCCTTTTGAAACTATGTACAAAACTCTGTTAGAAAACAAAAAATTCATTGTAACAGCCAAGTCCAATTTCAAAAATTTTCGTTTGCGAACGCAGAGCGACTGACTTCAAAACGGTGTAATTTCTGTTCGCTAAACACAATGTACCTATTTGCTATTTGGCCACAAAATAGCTTCACAACGCACAATGGGGCAACTAGCATTCCGCATTTTTTCGTAACGCTAACACATTTCGTTTTATTATTGATAATACATGTAGTTCGCGAACTTATCATATGATGTGCTGGTGTTAAAATATTAAACGGGGGAATTTTCGTTCGATAATAATATAAAAGTTTTTCAGTTGAAATGCCAAACGGTCATAAATCTGTTACTTAACGTTTTTGAAGTAACTGTTAATAAGGCAATTTTCTGTTAGTTAACGTTTTGGACCCAATGCCCAACACCATACATGGCGGCGGTCGGTTATGCCGGGGCGGGGAGGGGGGTAGAGGCCCCCCACGGGGGGTCCCGGCCATCCCAGGGGGGTAACCCCCCTAGCCGGCCAAATTTTCCTAAGGGGGGTTGGTCGTGAGGACTTTTTTTTGGTCCTAGCAGCCATATTTTTCGCCTACGAGTTCAGTTTCTGCAGTAAGGTCCGGCCTCAAAACTGGTCGAGGCGGTTGGTTTTGGGTCCTCACCCCTCTTCGGGGTTTCCGATTCTGAGAAGTGTAGATTGCATTCTGAGCATTTATAATTCTGAGAATTGTGTAAAATGTAAAGTTTCTGTTTACCGGCAGCTGGCAGTTTCTGTTTACAACAAATTCGCCAAACAAAACCATACACATTTGCCTTTAAGAAGATTCTTCATATTCGAAGCAGACACGGCATTATTTTGCATGGACACCGTGGACCATAGCAGACATTCAATGTCTAAATATCTAATTAGTGTTAGTATATAAATAAGTATAATTCGATTAACTTTTACTTCAGGGAATGACGTCGTGAACAAAAAAGCTTTCCATAAATTTACGGCCGCACATGTCAGTTCAAGTCAGTCCTACAAAACTGGCTGCGGATTTCCAGTAGCATATGCTTATAGCTCGAATATAATTCTATTTATTGAAATGATCCTAACTAGCAAATATAAAAGTGCATATAGGCAAATACATATCAGTACTGCACAATAGTTATACAATTTTAGTACCTCAACATACTTAGTTAAGTTTTGAGCTTAGAAAAGTTTGACGTTATTTGCACAAAGATTGATAGATCAACTCAGTATCCCGCTATACAAAGGAAGGGATTAGTGCCAAGCAGCATAAGGATTGGCGTGGTTAATCAAGAAACAGGGCACCATTATCCGCAAATCCAAACATGGGTTGTGATGTTAAAATACAACGAAGTTATACCGTTATGGTTTTGATACGGAGACATATTCCGTAAAGTGTAGTTTCTCCCTTACGCGAACGGCATGTTACGTTTGATAATTGCCATTATAATGTATTATGATTTTGGTGTGGACGAATCAAAATTTTATAAACTATTAAAGTTCTGAAATTACAAAATAAAAATGTAGATTAATTTGATTTATGTATTTTGATAAAATACTGTAAATTCTGTGAAACAAACAGATGAAATTGCGACAGGCGTCATGCGGCGTCATATTTACCTAGGTATATTCTGGTTATGATGCTTGATATGTTATAACAGAAACAGTATGACATTAGAATTTATTGTGACACCTCGGACACGGGCCATTCCAGATTTTTGGTGTTTGGGCATATAGATACAAAACACCCTACATGAACGTAACCATGGCAGAATGAGGAATGTATTCGCCCACAATACGTTTTATTGCCGATATTTTTTGAAACTGAAACGCAAAAAAATGAAAATTTCTCGCCTATAGCATACAGTCTCTAAGGACTAGCCAGTCACGTATTATCCGCCGCCAGGCTAAAATTTCTGAGGTTGAGACGCAAAAACGTAAAATTTTCTCGCATTTAGTGACCACCTGTGTTTCATTAAACAATAAGCAATAAAAAGAAATGAAATAATGAAAAAGACATTCAAGAAAACTACATATTGAAGTTTTACTGGACGAATTAACATAGCAAAAGTGGCTGTCCTTAGCCGGCGTTTGGTGCCATCGACATATACACGATCACCTAAAGTTTAAACTATATCGAACTGTCGTATTCTACGCTGCTCTCTACGGAAAAGAATGCTGGCTGGTCACTAAAGAAGCTGAAAGCCGCAATGCACTTGTGGAAACGAAGATGCTGTGATAAACCGGAGGAGTAGCTCTTTGGAATCACATATGCAATAAGGAATTTGCCAACGTTTCGGTTTGGTCACATTCTTCGATCAGCGGTTGCATCCCTTGCACAAATAGCTTACAATCACAATGTGTATAGAACAAGTCCACAAGTCCGACTAAAGAAACATTGGACCGACACTGTACAACCATCTTGCTGCAACAAATCTGCACCATAACCAAACTCACGGTCGTGTGAAATGGAGACAACGATCCAGAAGGGGGTCGACCACGTAGCCGCGCTTGATAATGGCTGAGATATAAAGATAAGAAAAGGGGAAAATACTGTTACTTCTGATTAAAGGTTTGCTCGAATTGCAAAAATCTGTTACTTAAAGCTTGTTTAGAATTATTTAAATTACCAGCTTTCATTATTGTCTGATTTCATAAAAAATTGTGCAGTTGTGCCAAAATGTTAAAATAAATTTAGGCTTGAGTAATTTGTTTTCGTTGCCGCGGGTAGTTATATTGTGCGACACAACACATTTTCTTGTTGCAAAATGCGTAGTAATTGCGCCGCATCAAGAGATAATGTGGTGTCAATGTCGCAACAACAGTTTTGAGATTGGACTTATCCACACGCAGTAAAAGGAACGATTAAGGATATATATTTGCTAGAAAATGTTATTATGGGATACATGCTCATAGGGGTATGGGATAGTAACCCCCGTTTAGGCTCGAACACTCTGCCCTGCCAAGGGCTCACCCCTGACAATTCGTCTATCCCCCAGCGGCGCTGCAACCAACATCCACGTTCATCCTTGCTGACCGGTTGCCCCACCGGGAGGCCGAAGACCCCCGAGGAACCGGCAACCCCTTTCTTGGACTTCGAAGCTCGATCATGTATATATAAATTATCCAACATTTCTATAAAAGTGTGAAATACAAAGATCATATATTTTCTCAAATTAGTGTAGTAAAGGCTCAACAGTAGTTAGGAATACTGAAATCATTCCCTCACCCAACAAGCCGCAATATCTCCTTCTTATTGTCGATTGATGTAATCTGCCAGTTATATACTATTTTCGTTACATTTGACGCCAGACGCATAATGTAGTCGAAAAGATTCCACAAACGTTATAATTTCTGTTATTATGCTATATCAAGGACTTAATAACTCAAAAATTACAAAATATTAGAATTTTAATTGCAGCTGAAACGACTGTAAATACTGATACGTTCTTGGTTTTCAAATGAAAATTCCGCCGTTATTATCGCAGGATACGCATCTTAATTGGTTAATAAAACCTCGGCTGGGAGACATCTGACTGCAGCATCTCTTATGTGGTGCAATTTCCCTGGACTATTGTCAAACAATACATGACGAATTAAAGTATTGAAATTTGAACTATATATAGATAAATATTTTATTTATGCTGTCATACACCCGTACCGGTTTAGATTCGGTTTTATTTTTTAATTAAAATTAGCTACTATATATAATAACAGTTCTTTTTTATTAGATACAACTATGAAATTTCAGTTTCTTTGGAATTCTGAATTAAAAACTTCATTATTCAAAAGATGTAGAGAAATTCATCAGTTAGTTACAATTACGTGTTACGGTTTGTACTCATGTTATGCTAATATATAACTTCTGTTTGGAAACACCATACAGCATATAATGTGCTCAAATGTGGCTTGACGGTTCCGCTTATCGGTCGAACCCCCGCAGCGTTATTTAACTCTCCACTCTTAACGCTGCACCACTCACCCTCACTTGTCTGCGGCGTTGGAAAATTTTACCAATTATAAGCTGAATTTTAAAAATTTCAAGAGAAAATAGGTAAAATTATGCGGCGTTCACGTTTTAATATTCCACAAACGTTTAGATCCTGTGTAACCCACACAGTGTCAGGCACACCCTCGACAGTGTGTCTTTGACACCCTCATGTTAACGCCGTCATTAACGCCGTCAGTGGAATCTTCGGTCGCTTCGTTTCAACTAAGTATGAAGTAGTTTCAGTCAGTCCACTAAAATCACATTGCAGAACCGCAGCTGTTGTAATCGATAAGAGACAATCGATTTAAAAGCCAGCGTAGTACTTCAATGCTCGCAGGGACTTGGAAAGCTTGATCTAGATAGCGGACTGGAAGATTTCGAGCAAAGTTGTGGGTTAGGAGCAGAATCGGTGGTCCTGGAGCGGTGCAATAAGCTATGTGATCTTCTTCAAAGGGGCGGTGTAGTGAGAAGGAGGATTCTTCTACTAATGCGAAAGTCAATAGCTGCGCTCGCCGATATACACGGCTAGTCCAGAGGTATCCATTGCGAGGTATGGCTAGCGCTCCTACGTGCCTAAGGTGAGGAATATACCTTATCAGTATTCAGCAACAAAATTATGAGGAAAATCTGGACACAATCGGGATAATTACAACAAAGCAAGATTGATGAACATGAGGAAATTTATTGTTAACACATTTGCCGAATTCTCTTCTTCGCGCCTCAGCGCACTCCTCGTCCCTGCTCCTCTCCTCCCTCGTGCACGATATACCAGCCATACTTCATCATCAACCCCGCTAAGCGGCATAGAGCAATAATTTAAGTGATAGGTCTATCATCACTTCAAGGAAATACTCTGTTTACGTCTTGGCCTTTCCGACAGAACGTTAAACCTTTTTTGAAGATTATAAAGTTAGGCAGTGAGTTATCTTTTCAAACAATGATAGCAGTAAAAGAGAAATTTAGATTTTTGCAATCGTTGAGAATAGTTTATAGTATGAGTTACTTATATGCTCAGTCGGACACATCTACTGCTGCCCTGCACCTGAAAAAAATTTCGAATCAAACAGTGGTAAAGATTCAATTTCGACCCTTAATGTTATACACAGGAAAAGCCATTTTAATTAGAAATTTCGATAATAATTTTCACTTTTATTCCAACGATTTTTCCTATGGGAACGAGATGGGAATAGCAGCAGAATGGTTCATCTATGCTAATCTACTATTAGCTCGGTATTTGCCCCGGTTATTCATTCATAAATTTAACAAATTTTCTATATATTTTGTTCTGAACTAAATAAAATGCTGCTAATTATTTTATAAATTTTAATCCTAAGTTTCAATCATTTTTATTTTGGGCATTATATATGTGTATTTTAACATTTGGATCTGTGGGAACATTGCTTATCTGACATGCGTTGTTCTCTCTTATTTAGGCCTTAAATGGCCCCTTAAGCGCCCACAAACTAATACCGTCTTTATACTCTGTGAATCATCTTTTGTCATGACAATGACATATGTTCTAAATCACCTCGGCTGAACTAATGCGTTTAGCTACTTTATTAACCCAAGGACGGCAGGAAAATCCTGTATAATAGTCACCATGTTCATTTACGTTGTATACGAAGAGTGTGTGTGGTTTACATTGACTAATTGAGGTTTTGTCTTCAACTAAATATATACACACACCTGCGTCTAATCGTTCCAAATATATAATTATTTGTAAGCCTATAAATATCTAGATATTTGCCTTTCTTGGGTAATGCTGCGAACGATTAGTAAGTAATTTATACAAAACTCAAACGTATAAATATGGAATATATATAGAACATAGATTTTGTGGCAAAAGTATTTAATCTATATAATTACCATTGTTGTAGCCGGTATACTGTGGAAATTAATAAAAGAAGCATATTTGTCCGAGCAAAAAGTTGCCGCAAAACAAATTATCGTTTCGGATATTATAAGTGTAAATTTTAAGGAAGATAATAATAAATTAACACTTTCAAATTTAGCTCACTTAAAATTTTTTCGCTTTCCGGTCTCACTGTACGCTAAGCTGACGTGAGTATGATTTAGTCAGCCTTTCACTGCTTGACGAAACATCATGGGTAAGCCTTAATGTCTTGACCAATACTAAGTAAAATTGATTGTAGTCTTCGAGAATAGCATGTTAATCAGACGGTACTATGATGTTAAAACCAGGAAACGTATAGACCACGGCCAGCCGACCAATGACCCATATCTGCTGACTACCGACCTTCGCGACCGTTAACGACGGAAAATTGTTAACGACCGTCTTTTGAACGTCGGCTGTAAAAATTCTTAAACGACTAATCTTCATCCGACCGGCCTTCGGTTAGACGTTTAACGGCCGGCCGGAGGTTTCTACGGCCCGACACTATTACGCTGAAAATTTAGCGGCGATATATAGTTTATTATGATATGCGCACTTGTGCGTCGGTCAGGTTTATTTGTGTGCAGCATCTGCACACCATAGCCAGTACGGTCACAACAGTTGCACGCACCTGAACTCAAGTGCAATGAAAATTTCAGATGCCTGCCTCGTGCAATGGTTATAACCTTAGCTCCCATGAGTGCAAAAACATAATCATTGCACGTTCCTGTGAATTTGCACTGTACAATGCAATCACCTCGTGCATTTGACGATACTATTGCATTCGCGCGGGCAATGAAAACAGCGGTTGTATTCCAGCGTGCAATGGTTTTCATTATATCCCGGATAATGAGATTTATATTTACACGCTATGGTGCAATAGTTTGCACCTCTGCTTGTGTTAGTGCAAGGGTTTTTACAAATGCAATCTTTCGTGCATTGGTTTATGTATAAGTGCAAGCAGCGGCATTTGTTGACGCATATGCGTGCAAAAATTCTCGAGGAATTGTTTATAACATTGCTTGCTTATAGTACAATGGTTATTTTGTTTTCGTAAACTTGACCCTTTACACAAACTCTGGAACTATATGTTTTTGCTAAAATTTCTATATATGCTAATGTATGTATATATTATCAGGTCATTTAGTGAAGAGTTGTTTATCTAAATTCTTTAAGTCGTCTGAAATAGTTTTACAAAACTTATATGCGGAATTTCTACACATCGTTCGATCGAGTAAATCTTCGAAATTACGCCATCGCAAAACGATTGACAATTCCTTGGAATGTGTTTTGGACAATTCCATGGAATACAACGGTTGTGACCATACTGGTTATGGTGTGCAGTTGCTGCACATAAATAAACGTGAACGACGCAATGCTTCTGACAAACTCGGTGACAGCTAAAGAAAAAGAACCTACTGATTGCCTCCGACTGTAGATTCACGTTAATTCACTTTTATAAACCACTTCTATTAGTGCCTACGTTAGTTAAAGTAGCGTTGCCTTGCGTTAGGATGTCCACCATGATATATTCATACATGGGCGAATTCCCAAGTCCCAGGGGATAGTAGGTACTTCGGCTATTGGGACAGGTGGTCGCCAGAGGGGGAGGGAAAAGCTCGTCGACGCGAGTGGGGGTTAAATTTACAAAATTTATGGAACCCTTGAAACACATATCTTCTCCAAACTTTTGCCGATTACCCAGATTCGCTCATATTTTCCCGATTTTGGTCTATTTTTGCCAAAATTATCTAATATTAAATTTGCTGCGAGCGTTAGGGCTTTGGTCGCAGCCTAAGGGAGATAAGGCTATCTCCAAGGGGGGGGTTGGCGACGGCCCGAGGTTGTCCGAGCGTCAGGGAATAACTGCCCCACACTTCTATGACCATGTTAGCAAATTGTGCCAGTTTGCCTCAAAAGATCCTGTGATTAGATTAACTATTATCCGTACCGCGGCTACAGTTAAGCTGTGCTTGTCTGTGGTCAGCTGGTTATCTTAACGTTCAAGTCTATTGGTTTTATAGTGATTGATGATGCTGAATTACTATTGTTAGATTACTTGATCGACACAACTTAAACTCGTTGAGCTTTTACCGGCGGAAGACTTCATTCTAGGTCGAATCAGAAGGTTGACTCAAAGGTCTTAAAACTGCTAGTGTAATTTCATGAGAAATATTTAAATAAAGTGTAATCAGAGTAAGTATACCTATATTAAATGTTATTAGATTCGTAAAATCATAAATCATACCTATGACAGCGTCCTGTCGGCGTTAGTTAATATAATAATAAATGGCTTAAAACATTAATCAAGTATAGCAATACGAATGAACGAAGTAACAA
>JASANE010018598.1:0-28972 GCA_030248225.1 Trileptium ribeirensis | reverse complement strand
TATTGCTCAGTGTTTGTAAATAAACGATTTTTTTGAAATTTTTTGCCAAATATAAACGTAACTCAATTGACGGAATTTGGGCGGTTGTTGGTGGAGGGGTAGAGTAGCTAAACATTTGGTCAAAAACATGGAGTATTTCCCGTTAGCACTTTATTTGGTTTTGACCAACTCTCCCTAAACTGGGGTTGCACTCCGTTCTTCGGCGTGTCATAGCTGTTGCTGCCATTGTTGGAAACACATAATTATAGCCCTCTAAACTTTTATAAAATTCCATGAAACAATAAATGAGAAGAAAATTTCGAATAAATGAAAATAATGAAAAATTTCGATAAGTTAGGCTTGGTGTGTGCAAATAAACAAACATTCATCTGGAAAAATTTTTCAAAACTTGTTTACCGTCGGCAGCACAAAATATGAAACCTCGAAGTATAATATTAGGTAATTTTCAAAAGAGAGTACATTTAGACACTATACGATTATTGTCTCGGTGAGCACATTTGCTTTACTGTATTCACAATATCTGGCTCCAGTGCCCAACATAACGTAACATTACACACACAATATGATAGAGAAATTTCTTCTTACAAAATTTTGCAAATTATACCTAATCCTTCTGAAAAATAACATGTGTCAACAAATGTGCAGGGGGAAATTTCCTAACTAATGTTCATTAACACACAGTTCACATTGACATTGTCTGGGACCTTTTTCCTAAACCTGAAGGGCGAAGCTATCTTGCGACGATTTGGAGTATTCCACCTGATTGATTCGTTAAACAAAAGTTGCGGATAAGAGATATCCAAAATATAGCTCCCATTTTGCATGCCGCTATCCGTTTTTGGAAAATTAACCACTTTAGAGTACCCAGTAATACTCATATCCGATAATATATCATTGGCGTATCTTCGTATCATCTGTATGAGTAATTCAGCGCTTTCATGGAACCGTCTGAAAATTTGGTAAGATCACATTGACGTAGCAATAAAGTGGACATAATCACTACCACTTTTGTTAACCTTGACGCACAACTAGTATTTCCGAGGGAAACAGTGCTGCAAGTTTGCTTTTCGGTACAAATTTTGAAACTACGATGTTGCATTATTTTTTGGATGATAAATTAAAATATTTGCATATTACAAGGTAATTTATCGAAAAATTTTTCACCTGAAAATAAAAAAATTCAAAGCACCATCGCGAAAGCATATTTCACCAATTTTCGTTTTTACAGACATTGATAAGATTGTTTGGCTAAGAAATTTTGGGCCAAAAACAATGTCTTGAATCTATAGCTTAAGCTATATCTGTGAGCCTTATCAAAAATGTGTTGATTCTACAATTCAAAAAAGTTCGATTGATAGAGTTAAAGCCGGGTTACCGCGTTTGACGTCAAGATGTTGAACAAGAACAAACCAGGAATCGACCGTTTAAAAGGCAACATAAATAAATTTAGCATTTTAGTGAATAACTTCTCAAACCGCTTGTTATTAATCGAGATCTTTTGAATTTCGTAACGGTTGTCATGGCGCAATTGAAAGTGTTTTCAATCATGGCCGGTGAATGTCATTGATCCCGCAAATTATCCATTAAAAATGTCAATGTCAGACAGCAGCCACACAATACGGTAGGTGTTAAATTTTTTGTCACGGATAGAATATCGTTTATTAGAAAAATTGTGTACCTGAATTTTGTGTTATAATGTTCATCCAAAAATAATAGGTTTAACAAAACAATAAATAGTTTTGGCAGTTACATATTGAGGAAAACAAATAATTTCAACAAATTATTGAAAAACCACCAATAAAAAATAATGATAAAAGGTTCGGTTTTCAAAATACTCCTGAAAACTGACGGCCTCCTCTAGCAATCGGGGTAGCGTAAAGTGTTTTCTCCCATTTTTACGTCTCTAAAACATTATGTTCATAGATTTTGAGTACTGCGTTCTGTGTCATCTGCTTAATGTTTCCAATAAATTATCTGCTGCTTTATTGAGAGTTGAAAAGTTCTCCTGTAAAAGCTTGGGCGTTCAGAAACCGAAGATTTAATTCCGTTCGAATAAGTTATGTTGAAAAGTAAATTTTCGTTAAAAACGGTACTAGCCAAAAGTTTTAGTTTTCTAAACAATGCCACTATGTTATGTGAGGTATGTTCAACAGTAAATTGTAGCCAAATCAGCAATATTAGAAATAAAATGTATATATGTAACATTAATAGTCCATAGGTAATTTGTGTAAAATATGGCATTGAATGCTGTTTATTTTACTCCGTACAGCTGGATCAACAGAACAACAATATAATCTATCTTTAGAATGTGGATCTCAGATGCCGAATCATATTCAGACTTCTAAACACTATAAAAACTGTCACAACACACTGAAAATCTGTGGTGCAAACTGATGAAAGGAACTTATCGAAATTAACTCGTCTTACACATGTCATTCGATCAGATGCCTAAATTTCTTTAATTAAATGCCAAATATTATTCACTCGAAGCATTATGTCGCCTACTATCGATTCGCAAAACATTTCAATGATATATACTACAAAATGCCAGGAATTTACGCGAGCAACGAAGCAAATTCTGGACAGCGAAAATTTTATAAAAATCAAGGCCTCAATAAAAGCTTTTAAGCTCTTTACAAACAAAAACGGAACGTGTTTTTGTATTGCCAAAAATTATAATTTTTGAAGAAAATAAAAGAACGTTGATGGCAAAACAAAACATTAAAAGCAAAAAAAACGATATTCTTGAGAGAATTAATTTAGATTGAATAGGTAACCAGAAATGGATCGACGAAGGCGGCATGAGGAGCAATGATGGGTTCATTGTCGTAAAAGTTCCGGCCAAAGTAACCTTGAGGGGCCTAAATAAAATGCAGGCCATGCCGTTCTCGATATACTAAGCCTAAGCCTTAGTCTTAGCCTAAGTTAAGGTCCTTATATGACACATACACTAAGCCTAAATCGGGGGGCTCCCGCCCCCGAACCCCCCGTTCTAAGCTGTTCTTTTTTCTAACGTTATAACGTAACGCCCCTCAGGGTTACTTGGGGCAAAGTTCCAATAGATTTATGCGAAAGTTTTCCTGCTGATATCAAAGTTGCCTAGTTTTGAGGCAATGAAAATGTAAAAATCTCTACGGAACTTAGCAAAATTTATGGTTTTTAACTTGCAGAAAATTACATAATTGTAAAATTACGATATATTGTGGACAGTGAGAATCGGTAGGGCATGGTCGAATTCTAGCGTAACAAAACTCGGGAGGAGTTGGATACATTTCAAGCTGGGTTAAAATTTTTCTGTAATACCAAATGAATGTGACGGTACTTCTTCATTGCTGCAACGGGCTGGGGCCCCATGCCTTACCCAGCTACTGATACGCCGGACAGGTGGGACTAAAAAATTTCGTACCGTCCTTACCTTCTAAATATTTGGAATTTTTTGGAGTTGATGTTTAAGCATGCTTTGGAGTTGGTCGATTTTCTGTTGTATAATCTGCCGACACGTTATGTATATGTCTTGTTGAGTGCATGTTTTTTGACGTATAAATAAAGCAACATTGCAACACGTAGTGTTCCCTTAAAATGTATGTGGTTTTTAACTTTACAATTTCTGTTTCCTGTTGATATTAAATTAAACCTATCAAGAATATCGTTTTTTTTGCTTTTAATGTTTTGTTTTGCCATCAACGTTCTTTTATTTTCTTCAAAAATTATAATTTTTGGTAATACAAAAACACGTTCCGTTTTTGTTTGTAAAGAGCTTAAAAGCTTTTATTGAGGCCTTGATTTTTATAAAATTTTCGCTGTCCAGAATTTGCTTCGTTGCTCGCGTAAATTCCTGGCATTTTGTAGTATATATCATTGAAATGTTTTGCGAATCGATAGTAGGCGACATAATGCTTCGAGTGAATAATATTTGGCATTTAATTAAAGAAATTTAAGCATCTGATTAGATGTCATGTATAAGACGAGTTAATTTCGATAAGTTCCTTTCATCAGTTTGCACCACAGATTTTCAGTGTGTTGTGACAGTTTTTATAGTGTTTAGAAGTCTGAATATGATTGGATCTGAGATCCACATTCTAAAGATAGATTCTGTTGTTCTGTTGATCCAGCTGTACGGAGTAAAATAAACAGCATTCAATGCCATATTTTACACAAATTACCTATGGACTATTAATGTTACATATATACATTTTATTTCTAATATTGCTGATTTGGCTACAATTTACTGTTGAACATACCTCACATAACATAGTGGCATTGTTTAGAAAACTAAAACTTTTGGCTAGTACCGTTTTTAACGAAAATTTACTTTTCAACATAACTTATTCGAACGGAATTAAATCTTCGGTTTCTGAACGCCCCGACTTTTACAGGAGAACTTTTCAACTCTAAATAAAGCAGCAGATCAGTTCTTGTAAACATAAGCCAATGACACAGAACGCAGTACTCAAAATATATGAACATAATGTTTTCAAGCATAAAATGGGAGAAACACTTTACGCTACCCCGATTGCTAGAGGAGGCCGTCAGTTTTCAGGAGTATTTTGAAAACGAACCTTTTATCATTATTTTTTATTGGTGGTTTTTCAATAATTTGTTGAAATTTTTTGTTTTCCTCAATATGTAACTGCTAAAACTATTATTGTTTTGTTAAACCTATTATTTTTGGATGAACATTATAACACAAAATTCAGTACACAATTTTTCTAATAAACGATATTCTATCCGTGCCAAAAAATTTAACACCTACCGTATTGTGCTGCTGTCTGACATTGACATTTTTAATGGATAATTTGCGGGATCAATGACATTCACAGGCCATGATTGAAAACACTTCAATTGCGCCATGACAACCGTTCCAAAATTCAAAAGATCTCGATTAATAACAAGCGGTTTGCAAATTTATTCACTAAAATGCTAAATTTATTTATGTTGCTTTTAAACGGTCGATTCCTGGTTTGTTCTTGTTCAACATCTTGACGTAGAACGCGGTAACCCGGCTTTAACTCTATCAATCGAACTTTTTTGAATTGTAGAATCAACACATTTTTGACATGGTTCAAGATATAGCTTAAGCTATAGATTCAAGACATTGTTTTTGGCCCAAAATTTCTTAGCCAAACAATCTTATCAATGTCTGTAGGAACGAAAATTGGTGAAATATGTTTTCGCGATGGTGCTTTGAATTTTTTTATTTTAGTGAAAAATTTTTTCGATAAATTCCCGTGTAATATGCAAATATTTTAATTTATCATCCAAAAAATAATGACGTGGTAGTTCAAAATTTGTACCGAAAAGCAAACTTGCAGCACTGTTTCCCTCGGAAATACTAGTTGTGCGTCAAGGTTAACAAAAGTGGTAGTGATTATGTCCACTTATTGCTACATCAATGTGATCTTACCGAATTTTCGACGGTTCCATGAAAGCGCTGAATTACTCATACAGATGATACGAAGATACGCCGATGATATCTATCGGATATGAGTATTCTGGGTACTCAAAAGTGGCTAACCCAAAAACGGATCAGTGCAATGGATCTGTATTTGGATACTCTTGTCGCAACTTCTACCGATCGATCAGGTGAATCTCAATCGTCGCAAGATAGCTTCGCCTTCAGACTTCGGAAAAGGTCCGACAATGTCAATGTGAACTGTGTGTTAATGAACATTAGTTGAAATTTCCCCCTGCACATTTGTTGACACATGTTATTTTCAAGGATTGGTATAATTTGCAAAATTTTGTCAAACAAACCTCTCTAGTATTGTGTGTAATGTTGCGTTCTGTTCAGCATGAGCCAGATTATGAATACGGTAAAGCAAATGTCGCCGAAACAATGATGGTATGGTCTAAATGTACTATCTTTGAAATTACTAATATTTACTTCGAGGTTTCATATTTTGTGCTGCCAATGGTAAACAAGTTTGAAAAATTTTTCCAGATGAATGTTTGTTTATTTGCACACACCAAGCCTAACTTATCGAAATTTTTCATTATTTTCATTTATTCGAAATTCTCATTTATTGTTTCATGGAAATTTATAAAACTGAGGGCTATAATTATGTGTTTCCAACAATGGAAGCAACAGCTATGACACGCGAAGAACGTAGTGCAAAGCCATTAAGCTCGAGTTGGTCAAAACCAAATGAAGTGCTAACGGGAAATACTCATGTTTTTGACCAAATGTTTAGCTACTCTTTACCCTCACCAACGACGGCCAAACCATCAATTGACGTTATGTTGGCAGATGAGCGGGCGATATTCCAAAAAAATGCGTTTCCCATTTACGAACGCTGTCGGGTTTTGTAAGCATGCCGTACAATTTTCACTTCAGCCATGCGACAGAATACTTCTTTCGAGACATGTTTCATTAACAGTAGATGAGCGGACATTAAGCGAGATGGGCATGATATTATCAAACCCTAGAGAACCAACACAGCCAAGGCTTTTGCAGGCAATGGCATATATACCTCAAATATTGCAAAAAGCTAAAAACATTACAAAAGCGGTGGTAAGCTCTGTAGGCAAAGAGTTGCATGCTGGTTAGTGAACCAAGATTCACCATGGAACAACAAGGACAGAAATGACCATGTTTAAAAAGCGCTAGCGGAATACGCTTCGTAATTATTTCTCGCAGCATTCTGTGAGTAAAAATGGTGTGTTCAAGATTTGAGTGTAATCTCCATGGAGTTTTCGTGGAGATGGAAATCAGAAATTGATTTGCATGCCATCCCTGATATAAAAGCAGATAAGTTTCTGTAAACACAAATCGATTTCGGCACAGAACACAGTATCCAAATAAAAATTCAATCTGCATGAACATAATATTTTCAAGCATTGGGAGAAACGTTTTACAAGTATTTCACTTCCAAACGCAGTTGTTGTATCAATAATTGCGTGAAATGCACGCCCCATTTGTCGATCACGTTCACAACTGCAGTTTAGTAATGGCCGACAGACAAAACTTAAGATGACACAATAACGATCCTGTTTTCAATACTTGATGTTGAATACACATCCATTGTTACGGAACAAGTATGAAATTCGACACCATTTTTTGATAGCGCAGTCACAGCTATTTCCAATCTGCTAATCGCAGCGCCGCCGTAATTCATACTTTTGAAAAATAATTCGTCTCTGTTTAATGGAACCTCGACGTAATAAACGACGAAACGGCCGTTATTGTTCGCGAACAAACCTTTTTAAATCAAATCCAACAAAATTTTCTTCGCGAACAATCTTGGTGTCTGCGAAGAGATGATAGCTTTTTTGTGTTGACTAGAAACTGTTCGATAAATCAATTTTTAAGACAACAAAATATTGCGGTTAGCGGAGTCGTTAACTTATGTTTAGTCGAACATAAGTTGATTGTTATGATTATGTGAGCGCGTGTTGCAGTTAATTTTGTTCCACGAAGCTACATTGTATATATTAATAAGCAGGATTAGCAGCAGACAATGATTTTTCCATACATCCTCACCGGAAAAGCAAAAATGTTGAACTTCAAGACGTAAACTTTATTGCAAAAGTTTTATATCAGTGCCAAAACAGCTGTTATAGCCTCAATCTGCTTCATGCTGTAGCTTCGTTATATTGATGCAAATTTTCGCTGCATATACATACTTTCTCATTATCTACTAAATCTGGACGGCTAGGTATCATTAATATTTCATTTGATATTTAATACGGAAGACAGCATTTAAACCCCTAAACGAAGGCAATTTGAAACCAGTTGTAGCGCAAAGGACCTGGTGGGACTGCCAAAAAGCTGTGTCTTCATATATATTTCAGTTGACGGACTTAAAAATTTTGCGAGTTTTTAGACATGTCATCCCGAAATTCAGCTATTTTGAAGATATAACGATATTTTAGTGCCGTTCAATTGACCTAATTTATAAAATATTTACTTCGACTATATTTGCAAAAACATTTTACAACTTTTTTGGGTTACCAGGGATTTCCAAATGGCACTGAAAATTTTCGAAAAAAAAACTTAAATAAACGTATCATTGGATTTACCACATGTGCTGAAAATCTGCTTGCTTTTTTCAGTAATAAACTGTGAGCAATAATTTGGTTACCTTCCAGAGGCAACTGCGACCGCGGAACCTCACCTCGTCAGTGCGGTTTGAACGATATAAAATAAATTATAAACATTCATACATTGAATTCAGGCTGCCTCCGCCGAAAGTGTTGTCCGGGTCCCAGTCATGTTATGACCGTAGTAATGTTACTTGCTTGCATGTTTTGTAATATTCCACATTTATATATTCAATTTTTTAACAATTATATATATAGATTTTGTTTACTGTCGCCAATTTTTATACCAATTCCTTATTGAAAACATCTAGTTTGTAAATTAATAACTGAAATTTATAGCAGCACAGCAGAAGTTAACTATAATCGTGGTGTTAAAGACAGTAACTGTCGTAAAATTATTTAATTTACGTTCTGCTCGGTCTGTCGTTATACAAACCACAAATGTTTAGAATCTTAAGCCAGTAATAACACTATAATATCGCAGTTTGCGTTTTATTATTCGATTCTACGAAAAACTACCAACACACCATATTATATAGTAAACCATATGTTATTGTGATTGAAATTCATCCAAAGCAAATCTTCAAGCGAAAACTATGGCGCAGCCAGAGCAACAACAAATGGTTATGGTGGCTACTAGTACAAGTAGGTTTCTTTATTAAAAATGTTTTGTATCCGTATATTTTGCCGTCGCTTTTGTACCCGATATTAATTATGTATGCCACAGCCCTTTACATATCCACAGATTATTTATAATTGTGTTGGCCCAAGTAACTCGTTAAAACGTTAAAAAAACAGCCGGGGTTCAGTGGGCGGCACCCCCCCCCCCCCCCCGAGTTAGGTTTAGGCTTAGTGTAAGGACTCATATAGCGACTTAGCATAGGCTAAGACTATGGTTTAGTATATTGAGAACGGCATGACCTGCATTTTATTTCCGCCGATCAGGGTTATTTGGGTCATTACACCGCCTCATCGCTGCGTAATGCTTTGTTCACAGCTACAATTTAGTGGTCAATTGAAAATTTGTGAGCTTGAGCTAAAATAATGCATTGAGCACAAACAAAAATAAACTCAGTGGTTCGAAGACATCATAAGCATTGAGCCCTGGAAGGTTCACACGAATGGTCGTTAGTAATTAGTAATAAAAATAGCACAGTAACGCTATGGGGCTGATTCTTCTGGCTCGTACTTTGGACTTATGTAGCAACGAAGCTTATCGTGGCTCAGACTTTGACTAGGATTGCCATAGTCAAGCTTTCCTTAGGATTGGCATTAACTGTGAAGTGTGAAACATATGCTGTAAGCTAAACGTAATTAAATGGCTATCAGATGAATGCAAGTTCACTCAGTAGCAATCACCATTTTGTTTGGTTTGTGTTTGGGGTTCTGTTATGAAACTATAATGGCGCAGTTTTTGATTAGGATTGCCATAGTCAAGCTTTGCTTAGGATTGGCATAAACTGTGAAGTGTGAAACTTATGCTGTAAACTAAACATAATTAAATGGCTATCAGATGAATCCAGGTTCAGGTAGTATCAGTCACCATTAGGTTTGGTGAAATTTTTGTATGGCTTGTATTTCAGATTCTGTTGCAACGTAGTTGTATATAATAGGCCTGTTTTTGATTACGATTGTTATAAACTGTGAAGTGTGAAACTTCTGCTTTAAATTTATATCGAATGAATCCAAGTTCACTCTGTCGCAATCACCATTTCGTTTGGTGAAATCTTGTTTGGTTTGTGTTTAGGTGTCGCAATGAAACTAATAGATCAGTCTTTGATTAGGATTGCCATAGTCAGTCTTTGCTTAGGATTGCAATAAACTGAAATATGAAACCTCTGCTTTAAATTGAACTGTAATTAAATGGCTATCGAATGAATCCAAGTTCAAGTAGTAGCAATCACCATTATGTCTGGCGAAATTTTGTTTGGTTTGTGTTTGGGTTTCGGTAACAACGAAGCTGGATATAATGGGTCAGTCTTTGATTAGGTTTGGCATAAACTGTGAAATGTGATCAGTGTATAAACAGAACATGAATAAATGGCTATCGATTGAATCCCGCAATAGCAATCAACTTTCGGTTTGGCGAAATTTTGTTTGGTTTGTGTTTAGGTTTCTGTTGCAACGAAGCTGGATATAATGGGTCAGCATTTGATTAGGATTGACATAAACTGTGAAGTGTGAAAAATCTCTGTATCAACAGAATGTGAATAAATGGCGGTATTGCTGGTTACGGCACTACGTCAGTGGAAATTCAAGATATGTGAAGCATGCATGATTATAATAGTTGTTGAAGCATGCATAATTATAATAGTTCTTATAAAGATTTAGGACTTTGTAACAAATGATGACAATGGGTATACATATTATAAAACAACTTGTTTCTGTTAGATTTGGTTTCTTGTTTCGTCACTTTTGGTGTTCATGCACTTTTGTAACATTGAATGGGTTATGTCATTCACATATGATTCGTGTAATGATAATATATAAAAGAAAATTTTGTTCCCAGCTGTGGAATTTTATTATGTTAACGTTGACTAGACTGGAACGTTTTAGGGAAATGAGGATACATTTAAATATCTGACACATTTTTGAATTGAATGTTGTGAATCTTGCTTGATCTTGCCATATACATGAACCAACCATTAATTAAATGTGGTAGATTCCAAGGCGATTATATGAAAGTAATGTATACTTCCAGCATTTCGCTGTTGAATTTTTATTCAGAATAATTTATATCTGTTTTATTATAGATATTGAGAAAATATTTCGAAAATTAAAACGCCCATCTTCAGCTTTCATAAGTGCAGATCTGGTCTAGACTTTTTAGATTTTCCGTTATAGTTGCATCGCATGATTTCCACATCTGAACACCCTGAGACACTGCTTACATAACCCAGAATAAATGCTTCTCAGATTGTCTGTACATAATAAATATTTAAAATGTGTTATGTTGTGCATGGGTTATGAAACACTCGCCTTACGACAGACATCTACGGCATCTTTGAATTTTTAACACCAAATCGGTTTATCTTAAAACATCGACAGAAAGTTTACTCAAATATAATGCGAGGCATGGCACTAAAATCGGCACATTGTGATAAAACTAGATTGTTTATTGGAAAACAATTTTCGCGCAATTTTTAGACTTGTTATATAACGTCTTCCAAATTTTGATTCAACAATAAATATTGACTGAACTTATACAGAAATTTATATCACTTTTATATAACCTTAATTTGATTGACCATGCTTCGATGTGTACGCATGTATTTACTTGAGTTCTATACCGAATTACTAAAATCCAACTTTTAATTAATATATACTTCGTTGAAACCAACTGATTAATATTCCCGTGCTTGATAGCACATAACTTCGATGAATTTCTAAGACATATAAATGTTGTTTCCTGAAAATTTAGATTTTATTCCAGTATCGCAGAAGTCAAAAACGCACATTCCCGAACGCTTTTCTATGTTGCAGGCAAAGTTCGACGGGCCGGACAGCGCGGCGCCGGGCGTACCACACAGGATGTTAGTAGCGATGAGTGTCGTTGTATGTACAATTATATTTTGGTGTATGACATGTAATCCATTAGCAAAATTAGAGTGACCCATCAAACGACCTACTTTTTACAAACCAATGTCAATTAACAAACCTACGGAAAAATGCTGAATTTCATTTGGTTTTTCACGAACCAAAAATTGGCAAAATCGAGAATCTAATGCATTCAGAGCCAGAAATTACATCTTGCACATCAACAGAATTTCGGCCATTTTAAACTTGCCCAGATTCGGTCCCCTAATACATGCCTAGTTTGAGTGTGAATTATTTAGTATCTGCAAGCCAATTTAATGAACTAGGAAACGGAATAAACAAATGGATCTAATGGTTAAGCTTTTGGTTTAGACGAGCAAAACTTGCTTATTTTAAATTCGACAATATGTAGGTTTAAAAACGTTCAATAATTTTACCTAAATTTTCTAAAGCGAGAAACAGTTTTGTAACAGACCAACGTGTCCCCATACAGTATTGAAACGAATTTCAGTTGAACATACATGACAAATTCTCACCGATTGCGAATCCTCAGGGACGGGATATATTTAAAGTAATGTCGCTATTGCAATTGTGTCAGCCTGTCAGCTTAGCGTCCAGTACGATGCAAAATGTATTTAACAAATTTCAAAACTTCAAATTATCGCACTGGGATTGCTGCTCCCTCTCTGCTATATTTTTGAGTGAAGTTGCGGCCCATGTCAAGTTCAGGGCTTCCCGTTTCCCGCGGGAAAATTTATTTTATGTATATGTGTATTTTATATAAATAGACACACATAAAATTGTCTATTTTCTTAATACTTGGGAAATTTTCCTTGCCGAAAAGCTCGGGAATTTTTGGGAAGGAAATTTTCTTTCCGAAAATTCCATCTGCTTTGGAACGTGGCCTTATGACTGGGTCGCATTAGCCGTGTCACAAGGTCACTACCATGACCGGGTCACCGAGTCACAACATGGTAACCGGACAATTTCATATATAATACGTATTTGTATGTACAAGAGGGAAAATTTTTCGAATTGAGCGGACCAAAAACCAAACCGTTTACGCTAGCGTAGGCTAGTTACCCAGCTTCACCGTAGGCTTCCCCTTGATCTGTGCCCATACGATACCAGCTTCCTCGGCCGTGGAATGAGAACTGATGCCTAGTCCCAAGGGACCGATTGGTTTAGTAGGCCACATGCGAGTTTTACCTGGGTGTAAATCCTGGTACATTTCGGTGGCATACGTATCTCTATGTGGTATGATCACTAGAGGTTTCTCACTGAGTGTCAATCCCTAGGGCTATGGCACTCACGAAGCGCTCTCTCCGAGGGCTCTTGAATTTTGAGATATATTTCCACATTATTGATTTACAGTACATTTTGTTACTTCTTTTCGGTTTGGCTTACTGAGCTTACCCAGATATACTAGGCTCTGTTGGACTCGGCTGTTGAGACATGACAAGCCAAGCTAAGCTGCCCAAATTTTCACCTGTATTTTATATCGCATTGTAAACTATTTGATGATAACCGTAGCAAATCGGTGTCAATGTTAAGTCTCCAAAGCTTCATCATAATATTTTTTCCCAGCTTAAGCCTGAATCTAAAGTGCATCTCATGTCCTCGTAAAAAGAGTAATACATAGTTAGTAAGCACGATACTTTGTAAAATGTAAAATGCATATGTTTATTAATGTCAAATTTGTAGGCAATGTTTCAAAATTTAAGTTAATGTTCTCTACGGGTTTCGACATACTTTTTAATCCTAATACCATTGTCACACAAATTTTTTTCAGAGCTACAACAGCTGTAGTAGTCACAACAACATATGCCGACAGCTAAAGTATTGGGGAAACTACTCAAAATGATATATCACAGTCGTCTCTAAAGTTGAACAAAGCGACTACATTTTCAAATTATTATGGAATGATTTTTTTCAGAGAGTATAAACCTTTATGATACCAGTTTGTTCACTATACCAAAATACGTTTAGGTGACACGCATACCCGCTCATAGTAGGTATTATCCACCTGAGGTGTCAGATCCCTCCTCCTCGGCACGACGTGCTATTCTCCAGATCATGATACGTCCCTCTTACAGGCCACAGATAATCTTACGCATGTTGCACACATAAGCCCCGAGGCCGCCACACCCCCCCACCCGCTCCGCCGACCAGCTAATTCCGTATTGGGGTGCCCAACGGCCCTCACTCTCGAGTCCAAGGCTGCCCCCTGGAACCTCGGACCTTAAAAATGTATGATATACAGAGTATCGTAAAAATCAAAATATTTTCCCAGTTTCATTGAAATATTTTAAATGTCAAATCACTGCCAGTTTGTGCTTTGATACCTTACTACGTAAAATAAGACCCTAACGTTGCTAATGTTTTGGAAGTCGGCATAAGTTTTTGTGACTATTATAACGGTTAGAGTTCCGAAAAAAACTTGTGTGACAAAGGTATTAGCATTAAAACGTTTTTAGAAACACGTGGCGAACACTGACTTAAATTTTCAAACGTTATTTCCAAAATGTTACACGAATAAACATATGCATTTTACATGTTACACCATAGTATTGTTACCTTGTTTAAATAGTAAATACTTCATATATTCAATAGGCGCATCGTTACGCGCGTAATATTGCGAAATATAAATATTAGGCGACCATACTCGCCACGTAGTTTTGTATATTTTTAAAGCGATAGTTTCATTGTTCAGGAATCATTAGCTTTGCTCTCAAATTCATACATATATACACGCAAATGTGAATTCTTTGTCAGAGGGCAGTTATATTATGAATGTTAAGATATATTTCGGAACATTATAGGATGGTGGCCATGTGCCAAACAAACGTTAGTTGCACTGTGAGCCATTATAAATGGTTCACATTTACATAGATTGATAAAAATGTCAATGGTATTTTGGTCACCATCATTCTACCGCCTTATTCAGAAGATACAGCGTTAAAAACTGCATAAGATGTGAGCTATACATGGACCGAGGTTTAGAGTCCGACGAGGGTCGCCAGATCCTCGGGGAGATGCCTCGGTACAGCAAAAATTACCCGTGCTTCGGCACCAAGCCGGGGGGAGGAAGGGGTCGGAACATCAGGGCGTAACCCCCTATGACCATGTATGACGTTAGGGTTGTATGTTGCCAACTTTATCCTACTGGTACGGTTAAACATAGTTTCAGGAGCGGTAATACAGTATTAAAATGAGATTAGCGATCGTGGTTCAGCGAAAATATTACTTTGCTGGCACATTATTGAGCATCATAGGAGCCGAAGGTCCGTTGGTTTGGGTGTGCGTAATCCCCCTAGTTTCATATGGGCACCTATGATCGAACGTGCGCACAAATTTATGGTTCCGCGTATTTTTTATTTCGCCACAAAACCCGATGCCGGATTTTTACCTAGACTCGATTATTAAACGATACACGTCTTAAGTCGATGATATTTGCATTTACATCTGCTTGCTTTACAATAGTTTGTTGCTCAAAACGAAGAACAACAATAAAATATATTATTTTATCTGTTAGGCTGTGTTTGGAATGCTTTATACATCTTATAACTATGAGGGCTGATACATTTTCTGCACTCATAGACATCCCATCTATAAATATAAATACGTTGCTAAGTTTTTATATTTTCTTGTCGCTGTTTCTGCCCATCTCTCTCTCGATTCTCTCGACTTCCGTTCCGCTTGTTTTTACTGAGCTTCCATTGTTGAGACAAAAAAAATAGTTTGATCCAACAGTTGTTTGTAACGTAGAAATGTATATATCATACATGCACGAGGGCCCATGGATGATAGTGGGTGAAGCGGGGGCCTTCGGCTTCCCCAGGGAATCAGCCGGTGGCGGGAGGGGGCGGTTATCAGATGATACATGTACGAAATTTATCGGGATTAAATTTTTTTTCAATTTTTCCCGATTTTCTTCCGATTTTTGAACAATTTTCTCCTAATGTTTGTTGATTTTCTACCGAATTTTGCCCATTTCTTCCAAATTTTGTCCATTTTCTTTCGATTTTAGCCAACTTATGTCCAAATTTTGCGCGCAGGGTCGGGCTACCTGCCTAGAGGGGTAGAGCGGTCCGAGTTATAATCTCCCCTCTACCCCATCCCTGTGAGGACGTGTATATTTATTCATTTACTTACTAGCATTATCTATTTTATTTATTTATATAATTAACTAGTATTTTTGAGATTCGCTGTTTTTCAACTCTAATTGTTTACCGAAATCCAATGTCACATTGTCTACGCGCTGTGTTGCGTGCTCATGTTGTTTTCGCTCATGAAAAAAATGCAATTTCATTTCATATTCAGTATTTATTATTCGCTGAGTTGAGGAGTCACGTTTTTTTCAAATATAGTATATTTTAAACTTACTATTTTATTGTGGATAAAAGGATGTGTTCATTTTTATTGTAATATACAAATTACATACGTAGATATATCGTATTAGTAATGTGGTGCCTCTGTAGATGTTGAGGAAGTGCTACCGACGACCGTCATACCTTTACTGATGTTGCGCGACCCTTTTTGTATTTTAACCGATGTACTTTTAAGGTAAATATAAAAATTCTATATAATATTTTTGTCTCCAATGCCCAGAATTACTTAATTTTAAGCTTTCGTCATTCTTCGAAAGTTGCACCGATTTTTTGACAATCTACGATGTTGAATGTGACATAGTGACTACAAAAGGTAGGTGGCGCGGCAGACGATAGAGTATATAATAGCAGTTATATGGACAAAATAGCAACCGACGATTTACAGTAAAAGTATCCTGATTGGAAAATTGAACAAAATTGTCGTTTTTCCGGGGGATCGTTGAAACTGAGAAGCCAAGGAATGATTACATCGTTATACTCGGTGTAAAAATATGGATACAGATAATGGATGAGAACCTGCTAAGCATATGCGCAAATCTTGTGGATGTGGGATGGGAGGATGCATCCTTCCAAATATCTGGAAATCTGGGACCGAATCCCTCGATGTACATGCCGTATGGCCAAAATCTTGGTATAATTATTCTCTCATCGCTTTCAAGTTTCTGGTATTCCGCAAAGTTCAAAAAAATCTGCGCAACTGCTGAAAAGAAATTCTTAATTTTAGATGCTTTGATTGAGTAGTGTGAATACGTTTTCTACACAAAGCTTCTGCTGGCGGTAGTAATGCAATAAAGCGCAAAGCATTGGTATACCTTAAAGTATTGTTATATCTATACTTTTTAGATTAGCGCACCACATTTATCTTTTCACTTAAGTTCAGACTACGACAGCAATCAAGCTGTGCTAAAACCGTAACACACATGTTTCTGGCAGATTTTTCGATTGGGCAATCACAATGAACACGAATCTTAGTTTTCGCCAAGCCTAAATGCCTTAAGTGTAATTTTATCGTAAGAACCCGTGGCCATTAGGATGCTGAAAAATCACCGAACACTGATGTACATTTGTGAGACAAACCGTGCGCCAATGAAGCACGGTTTTACGAAGGATTACAAACCTACCCGTGCCCTCACAAACATGTTCCAGTCTTCATAATAATGTATTCCTATAATGTCCGGTCTATAATGTTCATAGCGGTCGTATTTGTTTTATTGATAATTACAAACATATAATTTTGCGTGCGATGAGATATTTTATGCGTGTCACCAGACATGAAACAAGTTACCTGTCTGAAAGTTTGTCCATGCAATAATTTTGTGTTTTCTATTGAAGCATATTTTCGTCTTTCAGAGAAGAAAGTCACAGCAGTAAAATCAATGCAAGAAGTTTTTGCTCGGTCACAGAATAAAACACCCTTGTACTCAAAATTTTTTGTTCCATACAACATGTCGTATATAACACAGTTACACACGGCATGTCGTCTATGTTACATACGACGTCTCATGTAACATAGGTACATACGACATTTCGTATGTAGTTCGTATTACATACGACATGTTGTACGCAAGACAGTTACATACGACATGTCGTATGCAACATAATTACATACGACATGTTATATGTAACAAAAATTTTTGAGTAGAAGGGCGCATTATTCTGTGAACTAGCAATCTCTTTGTGACCTTTGTTTATCGTTGGCTGATTTTTTGGAATAGACGGGGCAAAAAATCGTTTTGTAGTGACGTCTACATGTTGCCGCATAATCCATTGTAGATTATTACACTACGATGCTAAGTAGTAACTCTGCTTTTATCCGGAAAATCTTTAGATCGAAAAGAGCATGTGAGATGTTCACCCTCCGCTAAATATCACCCTTTAGAAGCTGTCACAAGCGCACTTGTACTTGTGAATAAGATGGCAGCTACATTTGTAGACTTTCAATGCTAAGTCACATATAATTCCGTGTATATCATATTTACGTTGGTTCACAGTTATGGTTTTGTGAAGACTATGTAAAATTTCCTAGACTGTTATATAAAATATTTACGTTCAGTCTACTTTTTCCACTAATAATGCTTATCAAGATATATGCATGCATCAAACAGCCCAGCTACAGATTGCGAAAATAGTGAAATAAGTTTGCTCAAAGCTGCATTAGTCACAATATTATACTCAAAACCAGAAATCATAATGGCTGAAAAATTATTAATGACAGCAGTTTTTTAAAAAGACAAGTTGTATATTTAGTCTAAGTTTATACATTTGAATCTGTATTATAACTCTTGTAAATTTGATAACATATTTTTCGACGGAGTCAAATACGCGGAATAGCAAAGCATTTTTCATTTGTAATCAGATGAATTCGAGACATTTGCTGCCTACTACTTTCGCTATGTATGCAGATTCCAGCGGTCGGATTTGTGAAACACGTTAAGGACAACAAATGCTATGTGCAATGCAATGCCCGGTCCGACACAAAGTGAAAACAATGTCACAGCCAGACGGCGTTGACATTAATTATGTTAACAATGCTCAAACGAATTTGATCGATAAGAACACGGTAAAGCGGATATTCTCCGGTTTGACAATATTTTATTTCGAATTATGGATGGTTAGACGCGTATCACTTTCGCAGCAGAACTACATAATACAGTCTGCACGCTAGAGTTAAGAAAACATAAAATAATAGCCTGCACAGAAATTCAAACAAAAGACAAAACCATTTTTAGCAAGACTGTTATCACAAAGAAATGTGTTTTGAATTCGGTCAAATATGTTATTCTGATTGAATGTAGTCGGTCGGAAAACGTTCGAACCTCTAAATAATAGTATTTCTTATATTCATTTCGTAAGTTTTAGCTTTGTGTAAATTTTAAAAAATGATTGAAATGTTTTGTAGCAGCCCAAAAATATATAGCAAGTAAATTCTTTGTCTCCCACAAAGTGTAGCTCAAGTGCGGCATAATGCTTGACAATATACTTTAAAATTTCACAAAATAATTTGCATATCTATTTTTTGGAAAACGAAGAGTTTATTTCAAGTATTTGTTCTTATATATATTGATTTTTCAGTGCAAGTTAAGCCCAACCCAAAACTTGTTTTTCTTAACAACCGCCTTGCACTCACACCTTGTGTAGAATAGTGCAAAACAGATTCTTGCTTGACAATTTTATCGCGCCAAATCATATAACAAACGACGACTAAAAAACTCAGTTGCCAAGGTCATAACGACATCGATTACACTGAAATATGACTGGCCAATATCACCAGTATCTTCATATCACCACCAAAATATTGATCTAATTTCGATTCATAAGTGTCATAAAATGTTTGGTCTAGAATGTTTGTAGATATACTGAGAGAGCTGCCCTCCCGCAGCTTACCAACTTTCAGTTTTCAATTTTGATTTCCTCATGCTCTGGAAGCGCACGCTGCCAATGTTAAATTTTAAACGTTCAAAAGTACTTTGCAGCGAGATGTTTAGGGAGAACGCTGCAAAGATAAACAAAACATTTAATAAGAAAATGATGCCCAAAACAGCATTTATGGACTTTTGCTAGCTGTTACCACACAGATGCATCACAAAGACTTTATGCATCATTTACCTTAAAATGTGTACAGCAGGGCAGGATTTTGTCACAGTCTGCCGCGGCTCTAAAGCCATGCTTGGCCCGCCGCGGTCAGCCAGTGTGACGTTTTTTGGGCCGAGCCAGACCGTACAAATATATTTAGCTAATAGTAAAATCAGTCTGATAAATTGTCACAAGGGCCAAAATCGGCTCTAAAACCTAGAAATATATGACTACAATGGAAAATCGCTAAAAAATTTAAATTGATGATAGTTATGGTCATATATTCGTAAAACATCGTTCCAGTTACAATAGCATAATTTTCATGCATGAAAAAGCACGTTTTACATAGCTACTAGGTTGGCTAGTAAAAGGCGCTTAAATAGAAATTTAGAAAATAGCGATATTTACGTATTTATTTTGCCTGGATTTATGCGCTTTGCTTTTAATTACTACTAATCTTGCCTTTTCTGGGCTTAGAGTTAAATATTTTCGATGTAACACAATTTGCTAAACTGAATGTAATAAATATTTTTTCAGTAGCCTGCCCCGGCTATCAAACTCTGAGACACAGCCACTCCCGGCCCGTACAAACATACTAGCATAGCTTAGCTATTGATTTTATTTATGAAGGGCCGGATGTGGCTATGCGTTTTTGTCACGATCCGAATTGGCTCTGTGACAGAATCCGGCCCTAGGTGCACACATCTTAAGGTAAATGATGCATTACCCTACAGTAAAGAGTAAACTTCAAGATAACAGATATTAAATAGAAATATACATATATCTGTTGTCCCTATCTACACTGAATTGTATTGACGCCAATCCTAACGTACATGCCGTGTTGCCTAATTCTTTTGGTATAGTTTATATTGCTTTGAAGCAGATATATATGTTGATTCAAATTTTCTGGACACAAAATCAGCAATAACAGATTTTTTGGAATTTTAGAATTTCAGCGAGCTGTAGCTTACCAATTCTTGTGGCATTTCTGATATAGAGTACTCACGTAATAGTTTAGAGAAATGAGTTATATTGCTAGGATATTGCGAATATGTTTATTACTTGCAAAATTAAACACTATATATACCTCAAGCTGTATTAACGCACGAGGATAGGTGTTAGATATTTGCTTAAGGCATAAATACTCTACTAAAAGGTGGAATAATTGTGTTTGTGTGGTTTTCGCCATGAAATCTAAGCAAGATAAGGAAAATGAAATTAAACCATACATGCCGAAGCAGCCCCTCAAAGCAGGCTATGCTCTCCCACGCCCCAGAAGCCTCCACCTCGAGCCCTCGTCTACTTTCCCCTGTGAGTACGCACCAACCCCCGCCCCGAAGGCGTGCGGCCAATTTTAGAAGCAATTGGTAAAAATATGGTGAAAATTAAAGAAAAATGGGTCGTTGGCGTGAGGGTGTCGTCAACTGAAGTTTCAGTTTCCTCCTGGGGGACCTGCACCCTCAAAGGGTCTATACCCCTTTTTTGAGACCTCGGAGCGTCAGCATGTATGAATTAAAAGTTGAACATTTTGCCGATTATGGCTAAATTAATTGAGAGCTTCGTTATTATTTCCCCTGTTGCTATGGTGTATAATTTAAAATAATGTAGTGCATGAAAATTCTTAAGTATCAACTTCTGTTTTTTCTAGAACCGAAGTTTATTTGCAATAAAATAGATATATTTTTGAAGACTGCAGTAAATTCCGCATCCAAAAGTGTTGTATAAGTCAATGGTTAGCACCACTTTTCACTTAAGAAAATAGAATATTACTTTACGTTCATAGAATTTTCATCGTTACTGCGCCATTTTCATTACGCTCAGCTTTCTATATTTAAACTGTATTCTGCTACATCAGTGCGTAACATAGCTGCTTACATTTAGTGTAAACATTTGGCCCCAAAAACTTTTTTTGCGGTAGTATAGATGGAGTTGAATACTATATAGTTCGCTAAACCGTCACTGCTATTTATGGTTTAACATATTCCAAAGCATGAGTAATAGTGTTACTAGATTCATCGAACTAGACAGCTAATGAGTGCGTCTTGATGCATATTCATTCATAGTTTCTGCTTAAATCAAACTAGATAGCTCTTTACAAAGGTACTGGGGGCCAAAGCAACTTCTAGCCTAATTTTGGCCTGGAAAACATCTTTACAACTTATCTCGATACTAAAACTAAAATCAGGACGAAGTTAACAGTATTCGCCTCGTCTACGGAAACAGAAACGACGGGTTCTCAATGAAATTTTGTCCCAAGCATAACTAAATATTCCAAAGTCATAAATGATAGCATAAAATATACGGTACATGTGGTCCAAAGTAATGCATTTGTCTATTCGGCAGTTTAAGCGTATATTGGTAAAATATTCCTTATATAGTATGCAGCCTAAATGTAGAAAGACTGTATAAAAATGAATTTATGCCGCCAAACTATAATTGTATGTTTTAGTATTAACAGCAGCTATGCCTTCGCCAACACTGACACAAAATTGCTGCTGCTTGCACTTTGATTTGTTATTAATTTTGAAACATTTTACTTTTGCTTTGTTTTGCAACATTTTACTGGCTAGATATTATGCCTGTGAGTGCATACATCATGTTTCCTCTACTTTAAAAACTTTTGTCAAATCACTTGAGCGTTTACCACATTATGGGCGAAAATAACATAATTCGACTATAATTTTGCCTAAAGCTGGAACTTTTTTCATCCCTGCTCTTGAAAAAATTGACGTACAGATAACAACAGATTTGCAACATTTTACTGGCTAGATATTATGCCTGTGAGTGCATACATCATGTTTCCTCTACTTTAAAAACTTTTGTCAAATCACTTGAGCGTTTACCACATTATGGGCGAAAATAACATAATTCGACTATAATTTTGCCTAAAGCTGGAACTTTTTTCATCCCTGCTCTTGAAAAAATTGACGTACAGATAAATACTTTTACCATTATGTTTCGACGGATGATCGTAATCAAAAGTTAAAATATATTACGGATATACGCCCATGCCTTATGCGCGAGTAAACTTAAAGTGACCCCACCAACCATCTTATTTTGTATTTTTGGACAATTTGATCAATTGAAATTCGGCGCAAATCTGTTTGCGAACACAGCGCTCGCGATTGAAATCTAACCATTTTGTGTTAGTAGATAGAAAACAGGGGTTTTACCCCCCCCCCACATATGTGGGGGTGAGTGGGGTGGACATATGGTCTTTAAAAATTCAATCTTTATACTTATGACGTTTCGATGGGTGTGTTGGGGTACATAATGATTGTTTGAGGTATATATAATTTTATTATATATACTATATATGTGGGGGTATATAATATATATGTGGGGGTATATAATATATATGTGGGGTATTTAATATATATGTGGGGTACATGTGGGGAACCCGGGTTTCCCCCCCCCACATATCTGGTGGTGAGTGTGGTGGATATATGGTCTTCAACAAGATGTTAGTATTCAAGCAATAATGAGCATATATACTTATTTATTTCGAGTTGTGAGTCACGAGATGGATTCTCTGTTTCTATTAAACACACGATATGATACAACTATGTGCCATTACTCTATTTTCAATTTCCACATTATACCAAACGTGTGTAATCCCGTGGGGTGATATCACTCGGGTTTCTACATTATTTAGTGTAATTTAAAATCATTTAGGCTAAAGTATTTCAAAATCTATATATTTGAATTATGACATCATGACGAGATAAAGGCTCTGAAGCGGTGTGTGGTTTAGTTAAAAGAAACATTGCTATTAATGTTCACATGACGAATCCAATTTACATTTCAATTCCCAATAGAAGACAGATGGGAAATTGACCAAAAGTTGAGAAAAAATTTGATATTTCAATATGTAGCGACATTTGGTTCTCATTATTGGTACTTTATATGACACTAAAATATAGGCTCATGATTCAAATTATATATTTTACACTATAGTCACTTACGAGAATCAGTGCTGTAGCTAACGTAACATGTCAGGGGAGGGCGGCGAACGGTACTTTTGCTGGGTTGAACTAACAGTATATATAACCCTCACGTTTTGAGGGGTTGGCTGCTTGATTGGTTTTGATTTGCGTTGCTTCAATTTGGGGGTTACATATAGCTACATATATTGAAATACAAATCACACAACAGACACCAAATTACAGTACTAACGCAGCACATTTTGTATTACACTTATATACTTACATTTCCATGATATCCACGGTAGAATATGGAGAATATGGCGCCAAACATCGCTTGAATCAGAAATGATCACATCATATGTATATTTACATTCAGACTTATTATATACATCACTACATTAAGGCTTATTATATACATAAATACATTTCTATACATTATTTTACATTTATATTTACAATATTAGTATAGTTCTGTTTTTGACGCTGATTAATAATTTTTTATTAATTCGATGTACTTTTTCGGACATCCATTGTAACGGTGATCTACTCTGCATCTTCGATGCTGAAAATAATGTATGATATAGGGTTAGATTATTATACCAATTTATACATGTTTCAATAATTAATATAAATAGTAATTTTTGTTCAGGTTTAGTTACAAGTTCATACATTTTTTACTAAAATGACTCATTTTAATTATCATCCACACTTTTATAATAAAATTCAAACTATTTTATAAGGTAAACATTAAGATATTAAAGTTAAATATAATAATTTTTGTGTTACCTACCCTTTTAATTTCTTTGTAGAATTCATAATCAAGTTCGTCTTGAGAGGATACCACAAAACCGGTTACTACAACGTGATTTTTAACAATTAAAACAACACGCTGTTCAAGAGTATTAGAAAAACCGCGCACACCAACTGGAACTTGAAAAGTTGCAAAGAAAACTCTTCTGGTGTAGCGTCCAACACGACTTGTTATGAATATAGCGTTTTCCATAATAGCAATAACAACTAGGATAGGGTTAAAAAACCAACTTTTGTTATCAGGGTTCGGATAAGAGTGACCACCAATATAATGTTCAGACAATTCGATGACCATATCAAGACTCTTACACGGAAACGAAAACATAACCAAGCGTCTCACTAAAACCTAATAGAAACTCAGTTAACTTTCCAAATCAGATTTGATTTTACACAAATGACCACACGTGTTTAACTGATTCGAATCATACATTTGTGATTAATTTACTCAATCAGGAATGGTTGTGTGTAATACTTTTGTTTAAAGGGATCGTCGCATCATAAAAGTATTGACGCATATTTATATAATATATGAAAATAATTTGCTTGTAAATAATGATATATAACTTAACTAAATTTCTTTGCAAGTAGCATTGTTAGTATTAAGCTCCAGATATTTATAATTAGTTCTTAATTAAATAAAGCTCAATTGTCCACATATAGTTACAATTACTTAGTTAATAATTTAATAACTTTTCAACTAATTGTTATAAAGTAACGAAAACTAGTATTTATAGGTTTTCCACAACGCTGAATTCATTTCTGCTATTTAAATAAAGCTTATTACATAGCTAATAATTTATAAGTTATAATTTAATAGCATTTCAATTAATAGTTATAAAGTAACGAAAAACTAGTATTTATAGGTTTTCAACTACACTTATTTCCTTTTTACTACTTAAGTAAAGCTAAAATACATAGCTAATAAACTATGACTACATAACTAATAATTTTTAATAACTTTTCAACTAATAGTTATGAAATAATAAAAATTTGTAACAATAGGTTTTCTCACACGCTGAATTCATTTATTCTACTTAAATAAAGTTAAGTTACATAGCTAAAAATTTATAATTACATAGCTAATAACTTAAAACTTATACTTTAATAACTTTTTAACTAATAGTCATAAAGCATCAAAAATTAGTACCTAGAGGTTTTCAACTACGCTGGTTTCATTTATTTTATTTAAATTAAACTAACTTATATAGCTAATAATTTATAATTACATAGCTAATAGTTTACAGCTTATTCGCTAATAACTTTATAACTATTAGCAGTAAAGTTATCAAAATTGGCAGCTATATGTTTTCGACTATAGGGAATTTATTTATTGTAATAAAATTTGCATAGATTACATAGCTAATAGTTTACGGCTTATTCGCTAATAACTTTATAACTGTTAGTAGTAAAGTTATCAAAATTGGCAACTATATGTTTTCAACTATAGAGAATTTATTTATTGTAATAAAATTTACATAGGTTACATAGCTAATAGTTTACGGCTTATTCGCTAATAACTTTATAACTGTTAGTAGTAAAGTTATCAAAATTCATAATTGGAGGTTTTAGGCTATGTTGAATTAATTTATGCAATTATTATTGAAATAGATTACATAGCTATGAGTAACGTTATAAAAATTCATAACTAGAGCTTAATTTATTATGTTTACATAGCTGATCGGTTTTCTCATTATATCCTTTTTAAAAATTTATTTTAGAAATCTCTTAAAAGGAATGGCATTCAAGTGTAATAGATGTAACAAGTCTTTTACGAGACGTGATCACCTAACACGTCATATTAATACAATTCACGCTCTACAGCTTAACTGGTGTCAACAGTGTGGTAGAGTATTTTCTCGTCAAGACGCTCTTACTAGACATAAAAACAAACACTGTAAAGATCGTCAACCTCGCACAATACCAACGATTGCGGAAAATCAACCATTAACCATCGTTCAAAAATCGACGTCAGCGATCATGGAAACCCAACCATCATCGGCAACTGACGCAGACCATCTCGATCAGTTGCAACAAATGGCGCAAGATATCGTTGATACAACGCGTCAACAATCGTCCATTGTTGAGCAATCCGATTCGCTCACGTTACGACGGTGGATCAAAGCGTTAAAAGGGTACCTACTCAGCTACTATTTGGTACCCAATCAGCACCTCAGGGATCTTTCCGTTTTCCTGGCGCAGTCGCGTCAGATGTTGGAACGGCTCGTTGACAGTCAGCTCAAACGGGGTATCAAGCTATGGATCTCCGTCAAATGTGTGCTGCGCAAACTCGATGGTATCCAAATGACAGCACACTTCAATACCAAGTCCCACCCCATCCTCAGAGGCTGCAATATAGACTTTGAACTTTCACACTTGTTCAATGAACTCAAAAAGAAATTGGACGATTTCCAGCGAATGGGGTCTGGCTGGGTGCTTCAAGACGTTCAACATGCTGATATACATATCAGCAAATACCAACCTCTTCGCGCATCCTCCTATGTCGAACTCCCAGCATCAATCCGCAATAAACATGCGGTATTAAACATTCAAAACAATGATAATAAATGTTTTCTATGGAGCGTACTAGCAGCGCTGCACCCTCTTAACTATAATCAACACGCTGAAAGGGTATCAAACTATGAACCCTATGTAAATGAACTTAATATGAATGGTATTGAATACCCCGTTAAGTTGAAATACGTACCCCGATTCGAACGACAAAATGACGTTGCAATTAATGTATATGGACTCGAAGACGGTGTGATTTACCCGGTGTATATATCCAAGTCCCTTCACCCGCAATATATTCATCTTCTCCTATATAAAGAGCATTTCTGTCTGGTTCGCAGTTTAGATTCGCTATTATATGATCAACGTCGTTACAAAGTAAAGAAATATTTTTGTCTCAAATGCTTGATCCCCTGTTACAGTGCAGTAAAGCGTGATGAACATTCGCAGCGGTGTCGACACGATAAACCGTCTAGAATTGTGACACCTCCATCCAATTCCACTCTCGACTTTACAAACATTCACCGTATGCAACGGTCCCCTTATGTTATATACGCTGATTTCGAATGTATTCTCGAAAAGGTTCACACATGTGAACCTTCAACGTCAACATCGTACACTAATCCGTATCAACGTCATACTCCATGTGGATATGGACTGATAGACTGTTTCGGGTGTTGCAACGATATGGTTCAAATCGGTGAACCAACAATATATCGGGGAGATGACACCGTTAAACATTTCCTTAATAATGTAATTGAACTATCTGAACAGTTTCAAAAGATTCCCATGAAACCTCTTAATCTTACTAATAATGAACAATGCGACTTTGATAATACAACAGAATGCTACATATGTAATAAACCTATGGATCCCGATGATAAAGCGCGGGACCACTGTCATTTTTGTGGTCGATACCGAGGCGCTGCTCACTCGAAATGTAATATTGGATATAGACTTAATCGCGACGTAACTGTATTATTTCATAATTTACGTCGCTACGATGGACATTTGATTATACAGAAACTTGGTATAATATGTAAACAAAAGGGATTCGAGATTGAGTGCATAGCGAAAGGTATGGAGGATTATATGACGTTCTCCATTAAGCGTAAGACAAAGAAGCGTAGTAATAACGGTGAAGGTGGTAATAACCCCTTCATATTGGATGAAGTGGATGTGGAGGATGATGATGATGATGAACCTTGGGACGAAAACGTCGACGGTATCGATTTCATCCTGGGTAACGATGATGTCGTTGAAGACGAGGTTGGATGGAAAATCCGATTCATAGATACCATCCAATTTCTGCCATCGTCTCTTCAAACACTGGTCGACAATCTAAAAAAGACTGGCGTCGATCAGTTTCACGCGATGAAGCATGTGTTTGGCGAGAAACTGGATTTAATGTTGCGTAAGGGTATATACCCCTACGAATATATGGACTCTACAAATCGCTTCACCGAAACAAGTCTCCCCCTTCAACGAGACTTTTACTCCAGTCTCCATGAAAGCGGTGTTGGTGATGATGATTACCAACAAGCTCAATCTGTTTGGCGAGAAATGCACGTTGAAAGTCTCGGACAATACCACGACCTGTACCTCAAAACCGACGTCCTACTTCTCCGTGACGTCTTTGAAAACTTTCGTTTGTTTTGTCTAGACAAATTCCTTCTAGACCCCGCTCACTACATCACCCTACCCAGCTTCGCGTGGGATGCTTGTCTGAAGAAGACAGGCGTCAAGCTGGATCTCATCTCCGATCCGGATATGTATACGTTCTTCGAAGATGGAATCCGCGGCGGCGTCTCCGTGATATCCCACCGCTATGCGAAGGCAAACAATCCCTACGTTGACGGTTACAACGCTACAGATCTCATCAACTATATAATATACCTCGACGCAAACAATTTATACGGGTGGACGATGGTACAGAAACTCCCCTGTAGTAATTTCAAGTGGCTTCCCCAAACTCAAATAGGTTTAATCGACTGGAACTGTGTTAACCCAAATGGTGATATCGGGTATATTTTGGAAGTCGATTTGCGCTATCCATATCACCTCCACAATAGTCATAATGATTACCCCTTGGCTCCAGAACGTTTAAACATAAACGACGCAATGTTGTCTCCATATTGCAGTGCGATCAAACAAGATCGTTCTGCACCAGTTGAAAAACTGGTTCCC
>JASANE010018597.1:0-76641 GCA_030248225.1 Trileptium ribeirensis | reverse complement strand
GGTATTACGTTCAGTTACGTATTGCTAAGGCAGTCGGGCAAAACAACGCGTATAATATTTATAGTTGTGACCGGAAAAACTTAATTACCCGCTAATTTGGCAGTATGATATTTGGTCGTTATTGATGGTTTGATATCAGATTCAGAAGATTTCATAAGATTTTTTTATTTACATTCATTTAAGAAATTCATTGTTTACAGGAAATAAACATATATAGAGCATATACAGATAAAAACACTCGAAGGAATCAAAATGAGGTAAAACTAAACACTTAATATGCTGTTCCCTTATTTCTAAAGACTTGGTCAAATTTTTTGAGAACAAGTTTGAATCATGTTCGGAACATTCTGAGGCCATTAGATTCTCGGACATCAATTCAATCCACTAGGCGAACTAGAATATACTCATGAAGCTTGTTTGAAGTTTGCACAAATTCAGGCTGTCTTCTAGATTTTGTGCTACACAGTTGAAAATGATTGAAGCGGTAACTAATCCTGTATGCAAAATATTTCGTGTCATTTGTTAAACTCACGGTACAGGCGTCTGAGCTCCACATGTTATAGCCAAGCAAACAGCAAGCGAACTCATGGGAGAAGATCCTGGTGCGGGGTGGGTCCATTCTTCCAATAATCGGGTAACGACTCGGTTGGAAAACTAAATCTCCATTTCGTATCCTCCCAACTTCTCGTGCCCAAACTTTAGATCGAATCTGCGGCCTGAAATTTCTTCTACATGAAAACAAATTTTAGTACATAACTTGCGTGAGAATTATCATTGCCCGCTTTCAACTGCGTGACTATTTCTACCCACAGGAGTTGTAAATTGTTTATCAATTACATTATATAAATACAAAATATATTATAATTTCCAATCGTACTACGGATATATGTCTGATATAACTATGGATATATTGCCGAACATGTAAATGTGTTTTGAGAAACCCGACCTCATTCTACTCCGCAGTCGAAATGGCGTCACGCTGTGATCATGAGCTTCAGTTATATTTTTCATCAGTCAGTGATTTAATCCGTGCGTTGGATAGTAATAATGGGGATCATTCGCCAAACGAAAGTGATTTCGTACAAAACAAAGACTTTTTCCGTTGTTTATTAAAACTAAATAAATCACTGTTTTTCATCGGATTAAGGACGTTCGTTAATGACATGACCGCCCATAGGAAATAACTATCGACGATTTAATTGCGGCGTCTCAAACGCTGTTGTGTGCATAATTCGAGTTGTTTCGTTCGTTCCTACTTTAATGTGAACGTTAGTTACATATCTAGTTTAAAAAATAAATATTATGATGAGTTGAGCAAAATGGTTGCAAAATTAACTGTACTGTCATAATGATTGACATTTTCTAGGCAGGAAGAAACTCGGCTAAGAGGAAAGGGCCTGTAATTTTAATAAGTAAAAATCTCGTACACGCATGGACGCGGACCGACGTCATGGAGGGGTACAGCAGGTACTTCGGGGTGGGGATTGTCCCGAGGTGGCAGCAGCCTGTCGGGGGTGAGGTCGGCACGGAGGAACAAATGTGTGAAATTTGTTGTAACTCAAATTTTCAAAATATTTTGGCGCTCATTTTTACTAATCTCCCCAGCTTATGCGAATTTTGCTCATTTTACCAGATATTTGCCAATATTTTCCGCGCGTATTGGGGGTGTGTTTTGCCTCAGGGGTATCATGCTACCTCCTAGGGAAGAGGTCGGCGAAGCCCAGAGAGGGGTCCCAGCCTCAAGGGGATAATCTCCCTATGAGCATAGTTGGTGTTATGGGTATATTTCGGTTAGGACCTTTTACACAATAAAATGTGAACGGATCTTTCTTTTCACCATAATACTAAATGCTCCTATTTATAAAGAAACTAATTGTAGTAATAACATTAATTACATTTAATAATATATCAATTATTATTCTGTATAATAAAATATTAGGCTATTTTTCCATGTTTTTAAAGAAATAACAGATTGCCTATTATTTGCTATTTAAGAACTCAATGAATTACAAATTTCAAAGAAAAAGATTTATAAATAGAAACGCAACCCTGCATTATAAATATATTGGTTAACCAATAGCTAGTTCCAAGTGGGTTTTAAAACCTCCTGAATTAATTTGGGTATCGAGTATGGATTAAAAAATTGTAGTCTGCCCGCTGGACTGAAAGTCATGTGTAGTAACCATTGATCAATTTCAGAACTATTGTACCGATAGCATCCAAAGGTTTCACAGTCTAATACATCATAGAAATTTGACAGAAAAGCACGTGTAGTTTTAAATTTTTAGAGGAAACGAAGTAGTTGGCGTTTCTGATAGCTTATAAAGTCTTCCGTTCGGAAATTTATTGATTTTGCACAGAGCTAAAATTCGATCGAATTTAAATTTGACAACTGCGATATAGGTTATATCTGTCCAGGATAACTGGATATTACCCTTATATTGTTATATCAAGATTACGCTCCACCGCATATCGGACAGCTGCATTGATCGGTGAAGAACGTCCCATGAAGCACCAACCACAATAGCGGTCAACGCCGAACTACGTCCACTCAAAACGGTTATGCTAAATTATTTTGCAATATTATGCTATATTTTAGTATAAATGCTCCAAAGATCTTACAGTACTTAAGCTTTCTAAATATTAAGTAGCATCTTGTGCTATTTTTAGGATATATAAATATGATAATTATTCAGCATAATCATGGTAAATATAGACCTAAAATGTTGAACATAGCCTAAGTTTAAATGAATTAAATTTAAAGTTTTAAAGTTTAAGTATAATATTCCTAAATGTGAGTTCCTGCTACAAACATAAAAATAGAGATGGTCGGAGACTGTGGTGTAGTCGTAGCCCGCTAGTCTGCCAAGCTAGAGGCTCGACTTGGACTCCTCGCTGGTCCATCGTCAACATGGATCTGGAACTGGGATGCTACTGATGTTCCTACATAAATCGTTCTTTGCTTGCAAAGGTGTGGCGAACTACCCTCGGCATTTGCTCTGATGATTAACCTCGTGTTACTGAGCACTATAGGACATAATCGCGGCAATTTGGCTCTTTAAAAGGACCGGTTATGGTGACAACTTTCTGTGTAAACGAAACGCTTCCACTCCAGTGATAGAAAAGCTTACTAAATTTGTTAAGCGTTCAATTATTACTAATAAAACCTGGAGCGCTCTCACGACTTTCACGCCAGCTCCCTCCCCCCGTTTTTTACTTCGGGCTCGAAACCCCGCAGGTGGTAAGGGGTACTAAGTGTGACCCTAAATAAAAGAAAAAATTTGATGACCGTAAGATTACGCGTAATATATGTGAAGAAGCAAAAAATATTCTACGTACACAGATTTCACCATTGTTAAAGGTTTCAATAATTAAACTCTTAAATTTTTTCGTAATACTCTTAATGCACAGTCTAGCAAAAATTGATAGGGCTGTCAACGTGTGACAAAACTCTACACCAGATCTAACAGGTCCTTCGGACTTTCAGAGTATAAAATGATAATTAACATAGATGCAATAATTGTACTAATGAATCTTTTATAATTACATTCGGGTTGACGACGATAATAAAGGTACCAATTAACGAGAACGACTTATTACTTACTACTTGGTCAACTGGTGAATGATGATAGAAGGTATGACAAACGCCAATAACCACAATTTTAGGGGTAAATGATGTTCTGAATATAAAATAATTAAATCAAAAATAATCAATAAAATATATTATTTCATAGAGCTAATTTTTAACTATTTCAGGTAATCAATATATTGCAATTTAATCCCAGCCACCGTTGAGCCTTTATTAGCAATACCCTAAATTCCAGAAAATACCCAATTTTAGAATCAAATCCACAGCTTTACAGAAAACAAAAATAGCGTATAATAAAATTTTGTTTATATTATTTTACAGCGTGAGGTTCTAGTAAGTTTTGACGTAATTAGCTTCATTTTCTATTATAGCTTTGGAGTATGTTCGACACATGACGGTTCAAATCCCGACGACCTTCTGACTTTAGGTCACTAAGCAGAAGCTCAAGTAGCAATTATAAACCTGCTATCCTGCGCATCAACCACAAAACATAGAAATGAAAATGTAAGGTGCTGTTTTGACGGAACACCGCATGTGATTCATTTTCTGTTATAGCTTTTGGTTCAACACATGACGCTTCAAATCCAGACGACCTTCTGCCTTTGGATCACTAAGCAGAAGCTCAAGTAGCAATTATAAACCTGCTATCCTGCGCATCAACCACAAAACATTGAAGTGAAAATGTAAGGTGCTGTTTTGACGGAACACCGCATGTGATTCATTTTCTATTATAGTTTTTGGTTCGACACATGACGCTTCAAATCCAGACGACCTTCTGTCTTTGGATCACTAAGCAGAAGCTCAAGTAGCAATTATAAACCTGCTATCCTGGGCATCAACCACAAAACATAGAAATGAAAATATAAGGTGCTGTTTTGACGGAACACCGCATGTGATTCATTTTCTGTTACAGTTTTTGGTTCGACACATGACGCTTCAAATCCAGACGACCTTCTGCCTTTGGATCACTAAGCAGAAGCTCAAGTAGCAATTATAAACCTGCTATCCTGGTCATCAACCACAAAACATAGAAATGAAAATATAAGGTGCTGTTTTGACGGAACACCGCATGTGATTCATTTTCTATTATAGTTTTTGGTTTGACACATGACGCTTCAAATCCCGACGACCTTCTGCCTTTGGATCACTAAGCAGAAGCTCAAGTAGCAATTATAAACCTGCTATCCTGGGCATCAACCACAAAACACAGAAATGAATATGTAAGGTGCTGTTTTGACGGAACACCGCATCAGAATTATTTTCGATATTATATCTAGTTAATGAATAGTAAAACCATACATGCTCACCGAGGTGGGTGGGGCGGGCAAAGGGTGAATAATGGGATTATACCCCTGAGGCTCCGACCCTCCCGCGGGGCGTCATCGATCCCCCGAAAGGTATTCTGATCCCCAATCAGACTCCGCACGCCCACCCCTCGTCGATCACGCACGGAAAACGTTGGCAAAAATAAACAAAAATTGGTTGAAAAATGGCAAAAATAGCTGTAAAATTGGCAAAAATAAGTCGGAAGTGGAAAGATCGTCAACTTTTTTCAACATCCCTGAGGACCCTTTCTCCCGGAGTACAGCCAGAAAGGAATTTCCTCTTAGACCTCTTCTCCCGGATTTCCGCCCGCTAACCCCCTGACAACGAAACTTCGACTGATTCAGTAATTGTTAAGTTTCATCATCAACTACTTAATAATATTTCAACTTTATTCCCGTTTTGGGTTCATTTAACTGCTAGAGGTAGCCAGTAACGCCATTACCTAACCATTGGCCTCATCATAATGACTTTTACGTCTCATGTAACATCGAATAACGCTTATAATCTTATGTTAACGTAATCATTTTTTGTCGCGTTAACAGAAAGAAAGCATTCATTGAACATAGAAACACGCTGCGATGAAATGGATGGTTTTCAGCAGTTGTCATGCAAATGACACTTTATTAAATAAATAACATTAGCTATAAACAAACAAAATCGTTTATTAACCTTACACATACTAGTAACTGGTAAAGTCAGCGTAACGAGGTTTGCATCGGCCGTCATACCGAGCTCGAAACTTAGGCAATGGCTTATCAACTGCCAGTGTACTAATTAACAAAAATATATGTACAACAAACGATATATTTGCAAAGTTACATGTTAAAAGCAAAGGTTAATGAACTGGTTTACAGCTGGAAAGGAATTTCCTCTTATATCTGGCTGACGAGATGGGAATGCAATTTATCGTTAAGGACAAAGACGTTGCAAGGGAGTAAATATCGCTTTTATTTCTAAGGTATCTTGTGAACTGCAAGAATTGGTTTAAATTAAGCATGTTCAACGTTTTTTAAATTTTATAAAGTCCTGTGCTTCGATTAAGGGCGCAGAACCAACAAAACTGTGTAACTTGTTCCATACATGAACTGTTCTAACTGCGAAGCTATGTTTTAACGAGTTAAAGCGAAACTTTGGCTTGAGTAGCTTTGCTAACTTAAGGCGTTCCATAAATTTGTGCACAAGTTGTGGACAAAAACTGACCCATGTTACAGTCCTTTTTGGGGTTGAGTCATGTTGGCTTACAGATAGTTGTCCGCAATTTTCATTGAATACTGACGAAAACCCATTGGCCAGTATGTTGGCACTGGAGATTTCGTCAGTGGTTAGTTTGCCATGCGGCGTGGTAAAGGCATTGACTCTGGTTTTGGAATAGAGTTCGGTTACCACTCTATTTAATATTTTCTTTTCACGAACTTGTTTAAAACGGGCAATAGTTTCAGAGCATTTTGATCTGAGTTTTTCATATTTCTCATAATCTGAAGTTTGGAAGTTTCGAAGCTTATTCTCCACAACTTAGCTTTGCGTTTGAGAAGTTTCCTAATAAAAAAGAGGATACCGGGGTCCAGAGAGGTTCGGGCTTAATTTCTTTTTAGGTATAAATTTACTACAGGCGTAATCTAATATTGATGTGAACAAGTTCCACTTGTCATCAGTGGTAAAAGCCGCATGTAAGACAACGCCCCAATTAAGTGAAAGTAAAAAGTTGTTAAGGGATTCGAAGTTTGCATTTTTGAAATTGTACATATATAAAGGTTCACAAGCTGAAGCATTATTAATATAACCAGTAAGATTAAAGTTAATTGACACATGGTCGGCAAAGCGTTCTCCACTAGATACGCTGGGAACGTTCAAAGGTGAGGTTGTTAATAAGAGGTCTATACAATTTTCTTTCCGGGTTGGAAAATTTACCAACTGATGCAAACCTAGCTTGAATGCACTCCATAAAACATATATTCACGGAGGATTTTGGCCATAAATAATTTTCCCAATTGAAATCAGGCAGATTGAAATCTCCTACGATTGTAACTGGGCATGTGACATTGCACATCTGTCTCAAGTATTTGCACAGATGTAACATGTATTGCACATATGTACAATATCGCAATTGGGTGGTCTATAAACACATGCTAGCCTATGCCTGGTGGGGATAAATATATCAATTACCAAAATTTCTAGTACGTCATGTTCAGTTTTGAAGCAAATTACTGAATGTTTAATATCTTTTGTTATGAAAAACGCTACGCCACCCCTTCGGCTATATGTTCGGTCTTTGCGGTGAATAACATATTTACCTGCATCAATTAGGGAATCAGGCATCTCATTTGTTAGCCATGTTTCACAAACAGCAATGTAATATCGCTTCTAGGTCACAGATTTTGTTAGCCGAACTTTGAGAGTTAAAAAATTTGCACTGGAGGGGCGTACTTCGATTCAGTGATTGCGTGTTTACTCCCCAAAGCAGTTTACCTGTACACTGATTTTTCTATCAATAGTCACGAATTTATAGTCAACATTGCAACGGTTCCCGCCAACTAGTTTACCATTGTTAATTATGCAGTCTTTGTAAAGCGCTAGTTTTTCGTTCAAAACTAAATTCTTGTCCCGATTTGCAGAATTGCTCGCGAGTGCATTGTTTAACCCGTGCGCTTTACGCCGAAGAACAGTAAGATGATTCCGTTCTGTAACAGACATGGACTGGCGAATGTATATTCCTCTATATTCTGGCATTTCTTTTAATCGAAAAGCTTGCTGCAAGACCAAGCGCGCCACAGTAGAGGTACGGAAACGAACATTGAGCAGCCGTGGTTTTCTTTGCTGCGTGCGATCGTCATTGATGCTATTTGAAATATTCTGCGAACCCATTCGAAATACGTAGTCAACCTCAGCGGACGGGTCGAGTGAGTGACAGATGTGTGAGACAATTTGCATGTCTTTTCCATTCTCAGGCACTGCCGAGAAGACCAAACAATGATTTTTGGAGCCGTCGTCAATATCAGATGACCTTATTACTGCAGTACGATTTCCATTTTCAGCTGCCACCGATGCATACGTTGGACGACTGACATTGTCTTGACTATTATCAGTCGTCTGTTGCATAGCTGTGAATGCGGGAGACTTGGTAAAATTAGTGACAGTTTCAGTAAGCGTTTCGAGCTGCCGTTCAATATTGTCTAATCGGTCGATATTACCGAGTACCGGAGTCGTTGGCGTGCCACTGTGAAACCTCTATGAAAGTTGTGAAAAGATAGCAGTAACTGAACTTTACGACGTGCCAGGCAGGATTCGAAACCGGAAAGCTAGTTAGCAAAACGAGCATACTGCCATTATGCCGCAGCCTCAACGGAGCCGAGATGAAGCTATGTTACATAGGTTAGCTTACAATAATTATTGCTTATTCGTTATTCCAACACTTGTGATGCTTAATATACGTTTGAGCGGTAAGATACCAAAAACCATGAAAATATGTACGTCAACAACAAATTAAATATTCGCAGCAGTAGATTAGACATAGAGACGTCGCAAAATCGATGATATAAATTCAGTAATCATAACTCACAAAGCGTGTCACCGTGTAAACACGTGTCACCGAGAAATTCGTCAAACCGTAATTACCACTGCAATAATATTTATTATTCATGAATTCAAAAACTATAATATACATGAATCGTCGTGTGAAATTGCAACAAAATGCCGCAATGTTACACAATCGTAGTGTAAATAATCATTATTTCAGGCGGTGTTTCAGTGACTCAAGGTCGAAAATAGACTTAAAATTATTATAATTTCTATTTTTACTACAAATTCAGTCTTTTAAATTCATGTTTTATGATAATATATAACGCTAGTGCTCTATTATAATTAATATATGTATCCCAGAATTATACTTTAAAATTGTATCTATTTACCCAAGGGTTTAATAAATTTGTTCTATGCGCGTTCGGTGGGCGTATCCTATAGTTCGCTAATAAGATCGACGATGCTTGGGTTTCACTAGACAAAAACTAAATGTACAGATACGAAAGGACCATCATGCGAACCACTTAACCATCGGCCAGTTTCACTCTTGTCGAACTCTTTCAAGTTTATGGAAAATATAGTTAATGAACAATTATTAAATTACATTTCATCAAACAATTTAATAGCAAAAAACCAGCACGGTCTTCTTGCAAAGCGTTCTACTTGTACACAGCTTTTGGAATGTTTCGATGACTGGTCCATTTCACTGGATATGAAAAATTTAGTTGATATTGCTTATATCGATTTTGCCAAAGCCTTTGATACGGCATCGCACAAGAAATTATTGCACAAACTTTCATCGTTCGGCATCACAGGCCATCTCGAAAAATGGATCGAATATGTCTTAAACAACAGGCGGTTTCGCGTAAAAGTAAATGAAACTTGCTCTAAATATTATTCAGTAACTTCAGGTGTGCCGCAAGGCAGTGTACTTGGTCCTTCGCTTTTTCTGTATATAAATGATTTCAGTAATTATGTTATGCCTAATGTTAATTGCAAAATTTTTGCTGATTATGTTAAACTTTATGTTCATTACTTTCCAAATGGTACCTGTCAACAACAATCCCTCCGAAACACGTTGACTACAATTGAGCAGTGGGCACAAAAATGGCAACTTTCAATATCTGCTCCAAAATGCAACCTGTTGCGACTTGGAATTCCAGTTGCCGAAACAAATTACATTTTATGCGACGAACTTTTGCCAATCGTTAATCAATGCAGAGACCTAGGTGTTTATGTCAGTCACAATTTGAAAAGCAGTTCTCATTGCAAAGCTGTGGCTAAACAAGCATACCAGACTATAAATATTTTATTCCGATGTTTTCTGACCAATAACGACCGTGTTCTGTTACTGTCCTACGTCACTTATGTACCACCAGTGCTTCAACATACTTCTCAATTCTGGTCTCCGTGTCAGGGAAGTGATATTGACTATATTGAGAGAGTACAAAAATTTTCTACTCGTCGTTTATTGACCAGACTAAGATGGGCAAAAGTACCTTACAAGGATCGGCTCAGTATTTTAAATGTTGAGCCGCTTGAACTACGTCGGCTTTATCTAGATCTTACTATGGTCTACAATATTTTAAATTCAGATATTGATGCCTACAAATACATGCTCAAAATGACAGGCGTTTCGCAAACGCGTGGACACTCACTGAAACTAATAAAAAAGAATTTCAAAACCAATACTTTAAAACATTCTTTCAGAGTCCGGGTAATCAATGACTGGAATTCGTTACCCGAACTCGTCGGCAATAAACCTCTCATCCGCGCTTCTAACTGTAGGTCATTCAAATTTCGCTTGAAAAATGTAGACTTGTAGCAATATCTGAACTACGATAGGAATTTGTGACCAGTTCCGAGGCAATCCCTCTAGCCTTCCTAATCCTATCGAAAATTTCGTCGAAATACAAAATGTGGTTATCTATTTTCGTGTAACTTGTTAGTGCATAGTAAGGTGCATGTCGGACCTAAGCAGTGACTTTCAAAGTTTTTTTCACAAATCCAACTTTTATATAAATCGCAAGTGGTGCATGCATCTCTACGTGCAGCGGCTATTAATCTTATCACCATTATCGTTTCAACTTATGATCAGTTGTAAGTGGCTCTATGCCTTTTCTGATTTTATCTGTTTATTTACCACATGTCAGTCTATTATTTTCGTATAACAGGATCTTTCATCTGGTCTATATCTCACATGTACAGTGTGAGTATTGACAATGCATAACAGTTCTATGTAATAAGGCTGGCTTAACCGGCAATAAACTACGTGGTTGTTGTTGTTGTTGATAAGCGAAAATTGGGTGAAGTGCTGCTAATTGTAAGTCAGAATTTAATTGGAATGTAAAATGTTAACGAATACTGATATATATACCGTTGGGTTTATCCCAAGTAATAGCAACCATTTATTGCTCCTCTTCGGCTACATAACTTTTGGGTAAACTAAATAACTGCTGTGGCAATCTTTATGATTGTTTCAGTGTTTGAACAAACAAAAAAGGCGCATTGACTAGGATATAAAGGATGATCCAAATCGTCTTTCCAAAAGTGCAGCGGTATTGTGACTTTGTTGCTGGCTATTAACCGTGAACCTCGGGTAGATAGCTTTCTTGTGTATTATTGCCATATTGGTAAGGTTTATTGGTGTTAATTACTTTGTAGCCGCTATAAATCAATATATACTAGAATAAAAGCCTATGACTTGAATGTCGGAAGGGTTTCAAACCACTTTGGAAAACCTGACATACAGTCTAAAAGCCCCGCAATGCAATGCCAGGACACGTTTATTAAAACGCGTGGCCGACTGGTCTGTCCTACCAATGCAGAATGTTTGGGTTCCATTCCTGTTGGCTCCTGAATTTTTCACATTTGGAGTCGTTTTGTAAATGATGCTTCTAACATATGAAATCATTATATGACTAACATGGCACTGAGATAAGGTGATTGAAGACCTTGCTATGTCGTTTATTGTATTGATATTAATAGACTAAATTTATATGCCAACTATGACTATCAACGAGGAGAACACAGGAGCTTAATCTAACAATGTAGTACGCTTCAGGTTGAACAGATGACCCCAAAATTGTAGAAACCCAATGTTCCCTGTGAAGCATCTGGTTATGTGTTTCACAGCAAATTGAGTTTCATTGCATGACATAAAGTTACATTTCGGATAACATTACGGATTTTTGTGATAAGCTGTTTCGAGAATTTGAAACTTTGATTTAGACGTGAATCTCAAATATCTTATAACACACAAATCCCAACTACCCACGGTAACAGGGAATATCGAATCTGGTTGTGTTTTCTTGAAGGTGCTTGAGCGATGGCAACTGCTGACTGGATTCAAGGTACTAGACAGAACACACCAACAAGATCGCGCAGCTATATTGGAAACGACATGTGATTACATGGTCACCAAACGCTGTCCAAAAGATCACCGTGCTGCCGGGATACAAGACACGGGTGGCAAGCTATTACCAACATGAACGTACCTTGCAATCGCAAAATCAAGAAAAACATTTAATATATCGCATGCAACAAATTGCCGTATTCCTGTTTGTCTGCCCATCCCACTAAATAGTGGTTGGAATCTCAGCTTGACCCAAATTCGAATTGCTTTTCGTTTGGTCTCATATGGCGTAATTTGAGCGACAGAGTCAATTAAATGTCAGTTTCCCTGTAAACGGTTCCGGTACGGAGTCATGGGGGTCCTTCGGGCGTGGGCAAATCGAAAAAAAAATTAAGTAGGTCCTACATATAGAGCAATTTTATCAGCTAAGTCGATTTGGAATTACATTTTTTGCAGAAAAAGGAAAATTGTGTCAAATGGTTAATAGACTCTCTGTCGGAAACCAACTGTTTGGTCGAAGGCCAAAATATTGACGGTGCGCAACATTTTAGTTACTAACCACATCGTAAAAAAACAATGGAAATTTGTTGTATTTGCAAAACTTTTCGCTGAATTTTGATGCCTTAAAAGGAAATCCAAGGGTATATAGGAATTATCAACATGCAGCTTTAACGCCTTTTGAACTAGATGCTACGCTGGTACCGTTGGGTTAGCCAAATTAATTAGGTTTGCATCCTACTGGTAACTTACAAAAAGTTAACTTTTATGAAGTGAGTTACTGCAGTTTAGCTACGTTATGGATATGATGAGGTTTGAAAATATTTGAACTTGTTTGTTCTTCGTTTTCGGCGGATATCATCTGGTCCAAAGTCATTTCGTGGTTCAGTTGAGCAAACTGTAAGACATCAGTATTGGCTAATAATGTGTAAGTAAGTGACAAAGTCTACTGTAGACATTATCTGCCGTCTTTGGAGAGCTAAAGCTACAGTCGACTGTGACAGAATGGCATCTAGCAAAATCAAGATATTGTCGCAATCTGAATATAATTTAATGCGATATGAACGTTAAATATTTTTGGACTCCGAAAAAAGATACGAATTTGTGGAAAGTATCCGTTTACACTTCCCCTAAGACTTGGCGAATGAGATAAGCATTTCGACCAAATCAAACCGTTGCAAAATAGCCTCTATAATTTTCTTTAGCGTTCCCTCTCAAGATTTGAGGAGCATACTGCCCGCAGATCTTTCGATGTGACGAAACTTCACCTAACTGTTCACTTATTGTCTTACAACCACACCGATCACTTTTACACATTTTACTACCGTGGCAGCTGTATAAGTATAAGTGGCAACTGACAACATAATACGTCGCAACCTGACATTTGATACCGAAATGGACAGACAAAGTGAAAATACTTTAGGCTCGATAAGATTTCCGTATGGAAGACCAGCGATAATTTTAATAGTCTCAACTCCTAACTAGACGACTCAGGCGATTAAATTTGAAATACTCCATACCACATTTTACGACTAAATAAACACAAACAATCAAAATTTGCCTCCTCCACTGGTAACTGTAACGCCTATTGAGTCGTATCAGCGCCAGTGGGTTTACGCATAATGTAGATATTTTATTTTTTCTGAAGTTACCCCGGGTATTCCTAGCAAGAGTTTTGTAAACAAAAAGTTATTAGATGGGTTTACCCTTGGCAATAGGGGAAGTTGATTAGAAAAAATGCCGGTTTCAACCCGGTAAATTGTGGAATTCAATGCTGAGTCTGTATACGAGTTACGTTATTTCGTAGGCAAGGGTAGTGGTCACATACGAATCATACATAATATGCTGTTATCGGTTCTATAGTATATACAATAGGTCACACCTTTAAACCTATAAAATCAGAAATCGAAATTTTGATGTTTTAATAAAAATTATGAAAATAGATCGCATAGATAATGTTTACATTGCGTTATATACAAATGTAATTCGTGAAATTTTGTTGCTACTCTGGCCCACGTTTCTGTCTATATTCTCTAATAAAATTTAAAATTTTCCCCAGCGTCTTTTTCGCCACAGGTGTTAACAAAAGGCAATTGACGCAATTATTTCTGTTTTGGAAATAAATGCTTTAAGTTTCTTCTTACAAATTAGCAAAGTTACTCATTAGATCTTAAGCGTCGACAAATTCCATATTAATGGGTGAATGACCTGAAATCCTTCGTTGTTGGGGACGATATACAGCACTCTGTCATACCGGCAAGTTGGATCAAACTAATATTTCAAAGATCGATAAATGATGGCTTGACTCATAGCGAACCATGTTTGAGCTGTTAATCAGATTGTTTCATCAAGGCGAAGCTGGACCTTAGTCTACGTTAAACGCTGACTGCGTTCTGTCACTGGTTCACATGGACGTGACGTGTAATGTCCAAATTTACAGCAAATAAACTATATCTTGTCAAAGAAAAAACAATTCTTGTGCCGCAATCGATAAGTTTGACTCAATTCTGTTAGCCACATTTTGGCTATGAGTTACAAATCGCTTAACGTTGCTTAGCACCAGATAAAGTTGGTTACCCGCAGGTATTTACATTACAAAAGTATATATTTTCGCTTACTGAAATTATAAACATCGGCAGATATCTATAAAGATCATTAGTATTTTTAGCCATATAGACAAATTATACAAGTTCCTGCACCAATATGGTTCCATTAGCCATCAAAAAAATTTAAATTGGCCTCAGCCAATAACGTAATTTTTGCTTGGAAATGTCAAGTTTTAAATAAAAGCATACCAGAGACTTAGAGTAAAATAACACTCGCTAATCAAACCTACGAACCAATGAATTTCGGGCCAAATCTTTTGTTTCGCTAAATGTAAAATTTAATTAAATTGCCGACGTTACGGCTGTAAACGTGAAAATCTCATTTTTGCATTCATTGTCTAAAGCAATGGCTAAAATCCTTCTGAACTTCCAAAGTTTATTTACAAATTTCGGTAGAGTAAACAAATCCTAAACAAGGCTTTGAGCTGCTTAACGATATATGGAAGAGAAGGTACTTCTGGGACGTGTCGGGGGCTTAATTTTATCCAAAGATGGATTTTCTTTTAAACTTTAATCGTTTGATCCGATTTAATGTCGTAGCACTCAAATTTCAAGTGGAGCCACGATTGAGTCACACTCGCAGTCGCACAATTTCAATGCCAAATAAATGTTTTGGTCAACGATGACTGTAAAATTTTAAAATATCACTTTATGACAATAACACATATACGATTCCGATGAAAGTAAAATCCTTTCATGGAAGTTTCGCAGGAGAATAGCCGGTGGTATGTGTAAAGCCTGAATTTCTGTACTCTTTCATTGAGGAATTAATTGTTGAAACGATAAACACAGTATTTTCTAAATTGTTTTAAAATTTGTGGCAAAAAAATTCTAGCGCTTATAATTCGAAACTGTCCAATGTTCTGAAAAGCCTGACCAAACAATGTATATAGCTTCTTTTCGATTTCGTGTACTCATTATGGTTAAATACAGGCCCGATCTACATAGCTTACTTAATCTTCTTAATAGAACAGAGATTTATTAACCGTTTAACGCCTCCGGTTGTTCAACAACAAACAAGTACGGTTCACCCCGTTGTACTAAGTAAATTCGGCATGTACTGCACGATTGTACGCGTATTGTTGTTAGTTCACTTTCCTGCGAACGTTAATGATCCGAGCAATTGCTGCCAAATAGCTCAATGGCTGCTGAATATAACTTTCGTTCGATACCCCGTGGCCACCTATACCATTCAGCAGTGTCAAAGTGTAAAATAATTTAGGTCGTAAAGGATCAAACACAATTTAGTAAATGAAATGCTTAAATAGGTTACGCTTTCTAAATGTCTTAAACGAAGACGAGCAGTAGGATCGAAAGCTGCTGATTAGTCAAAGCTAAACACTCTTACCGTATCATTCCGACAACGTCTTTAACGATTTTGACAGTTTGGTAAAATTGCGGTCTATGGTTATCATAACTTCTTCACTGGCTGACCCAACTTCATATTTTATGATTCAAAAGAATGTGTAACCAAGTTATTTACGTTAAGTATTTTGCCATTGTGACGTACCTAAAGTAGTTGCACATATTTCTTGTACATATCACCGTATACTTGAGCTGTTCTTTTCTAACGATATAAACTAACGCCCCTCAGAGTTACTTCGATGTCAGCTGTTGAATGGGTATGACACCACGTTTCGTTAAACGTAACCAGGCCATAACCGTCAACAGGTAATTGGTTTAGGAAGTAGACGATAGTTGCGGCAGAGGGGGCAAAGAGTTACACGTTTTAAATTTATAGAAACCCACAATTTTGCTAAAATTTTCAAAAATTCATGTGTAAAATTTGCTATTTAAACAGTTATTTTTACGCAACTTGTATAAGAAAATTGATATTTATTTGTAAAGTTGCTATTTACACAACTTGTATAAAAGTGAAAAACAAAATAATTTATAAAATTGTAATTTACACAATTAGGTATTTAACAACATGTGAAAAAGCGAATACAAAATTGTGTAAGTAACAAATTTATAAATTTGGTCTCCATTCCTGTGATCAAATTTAACTTATAGCAGATTGGTTGTATTACGCTTCCATGCCGCGATCGCATCCTAACATAATTCATAAGTATTTGCATACTGGAAACCCGAATATAGTCAGTGTAACTCGCCTTACATCATTTATATTTGCTTTACAGTTATAAATTTTTGTGGTAACAATAGAATTTCATTCCTTTTATTTGTTACGTTATTGGAATAGTGACTGTCCACATTTTATAATCGGATACAGATTATACGGCCAATTGAATTCGAGCGAACAATGGAAACTACAAATTGGTGACTGAATTGTGGAACAAAAGCTTTCTATACAGCCGCAACCCACTCACTTATCCCTAATACCATCTTAAAATGAAGCGCGACTTAAAACTACTAATTGAATTGCATCAGAATGTTTTAGGGAGGAACTATTAAATTAAACATTGATTAATATAATAGCCTACGTTAGCATTAAATGAAAATATAATGTCCTTCCTAGTTTTGTTTGTTCAGGAACGGTGCACACTAGACCTCAATGTGGAGACTTGGCCATTGGCTCGGAATAATGCTTTACTCGTGTGTTATCAAGTGACATTGACTGGAAGATTCCCCTCTTCCTATTCGCATTCCCCTCAAGTGTTGAAGAATATTGAATAACGGTTGAATAAAGGCATTGGTGCAGCAGGCACACTCAAATGTGAGGCGGTAGGGTGGTAAATGTAATTTCGGGCTCGTCTTGTGGCGGCCATTTTTTGTGGAAAAGTGGGGTTGCTGCCTCCCCCGACTCCGTCTTTCTGTACCTCTTTATAAATGAATACAACCAGACTCATTTACTCTCATTCAATTTCTCAATAGCAAAAATATATTGAAGCTATGTATTTAAGCAGTCTCATAATATTTACGGCCCATGTCAAGGTTAGGGATCTGACGTTATAACGTTAGAAAAAACAGCTTAGTGTGGGGTTCGAGGGCGGAAGCCCTCTGACTTATGCGTCGTTCACGTTATAATGTCCCCGCGGTTTGGAACTTTTGGCCCAGCGTAGTCGGTACGCTACCGTATAGACAGTCAGGGTGACAATCATACTGTAAATCAATTGCCGATGGTGTACCACACACTCCTAGCTGCTACATTTTCTCTTGACAGTGTCGTACACACCCTTAGCTATCAATTTGGCGCGAATTAACTATAATGGACTGTAGCTAACGCGGTTTATTAGTCAACTGTCCTGTGTAGTTTTTTCTAAATTTACGATATTTGTATCTAGCCCATATGAACACTGCTCAAATAATTCCGAACACTGTCAATAAAACTGCCAGAAGACACGGTGTGCCTAACACTATCTCGAGAAGTGGTAATACGCGTAATTAGCTACCGTTGAAATATATTATTAAAAACATGGGGTGTCTAAGACACCCTGTTGTCAACAGTGTGATTGACACTGTGTAGTGTACATAGGTTCCAAACGTTGGAGACATTATATCGTGAACGCCGCATTAGGCTTGCGCTTAGTACATGGCTCATATAAGGACCTTAGCTTAGACTAAGACTTATGTTTAGTGTACCGAAAACGGCATGGCATGCATTATACTTCGGCCGCGAAAGTAGACATGGGCCATATTTACAATAACAACAGGAGTTTATTTAAAGATATATACAGAAAGGGTTTGTTCAAGTTAGTAAAATACTCGTCATCACCAGAGAAGGTAAGCGAAGCCCAAATTTCGTTCAAATGCTTTAAAGCATAAACTTTGCTGATCAACTTGTTGATGGCCGAAATCAACTGCGCGGATATGTATGTAGTTGGGGCAACTATTAGTAGCTAATATATTTAAACGAGCATGTTCTACGGCTGCTATTGAAATAAATAGATCCAACAAAATTTTATGATCACACGTAAGAAGAAATTACCTTCCCGATTTTATTTCACTAAATACTTAAGCGGTTGTGTTACAACTGTCATTCTGTACGTAGCAGTAGTAACTTGATTATTACCTGTTACAGCTCGAACGCTTTTGCGTCCATCATTGTGAACCCAAGCATTTTTAATAGCCTAACTGTAATGCTATCTATCAGCCTTTTATGCATGGGAACACAAGAATAAATACAACGCGTTAGCAAAGGACAAAATCCTAACTACCGTAACGTACGACACAGTGCGTAACTAACCACGAAATTATATGGCCAGCGCCACGAAATGTCCGCTATAATTCCCATAAACACAACTGGGTATATTTAGCCAATGTTCTTGGTTCTAGGGCTTCAATAAAATTTTCGAACCTGTTTAAGTGTATATATATTCTTTACAGCAATACTTTAATCTTGTTCTTTTACAGGACTTCAAGCACTATGGCCATTGGAATTTGGATATCTCATGGACGAGGAGTTAAGTTAGATAAGGTTAGCTATATAAATATTAACGGTAAACATTTCTATGATTCCTATTGTTCATGTGCCACTGTTGATACGGTGTTCACGTTATAAAGTCCCCAACGTTTGGAACCTATGTACACCATATAGTGTCAGGCACACTGTCGACAAAAGGGTGTCTTAGACACGTCATCTTTTTTAAAAATTTTTTCAAAGGGGTGTTGCTACCTCTCGGCAGTGTCAAGCACACCGTGTTATCTTGCAGTTTTATTGACAGTGTGCGGCATTATTTCATCAACGTTCATATGGCCTAGATACCAACATCGAGAATTTAAAAAACTACCCACCACAGTTGACTAATAATCCACATTCGCTAGAGACGGTGTCCGTTACACTTAATTCGTGTCAAATTGGTAGCTAAAGGTGTGCACGACACTGCATAGAAAAATGTAGTAGCTAGGGGTGTGTCGCACACCCTAGGTAATTGATTTACAGTATGGTTGTCACCCTGACTGTCTATGCGGTAGAGTCGCGACTACAGGGGGACAAAAGTTCCGAACAGTGGGGACATTATTATACAAACGCCGCATTATACAAACATGGAACAATTATCTTGTTTGTCAAATGAGTTACCACAGCCGCTAATGATATCAGAAAACTCCAGCGTGAAACAGATGATTTTGTATTGACGAAATGTATCTAAATTAGCGCAAACTTTGCTAAGATTGGAAATGTTTAGAGATTTACTGCCATTTATATGTATCCTGGAATACAAGTACACTCTTGTCCGTTGAGGTAATGCATCAACATTTTTATCTTGCGAAATCAACCCAGTAAATTTTCGGGCTTACAAAATCCTTAACCGCGGATTTTAGAGGGTAGTGCCCTTGCGGTGTTATTAACATTATAAATTAGATTACGACAGGATTTACTACAAAAATACAAACGCTACTGTCATGGGCTCATTTTCTATATATGCCTTCGGCACACTATGTTGTAAGTTTTAAAGGCAAGAACGTGGCTATTATAGTGAAATTTCAATTTATATTGACATTATCACAACAGTTTTGCGCGAGGGTGCCCACAAAAAACTTACGCTATTACCCTAATTGCCCGAAACCAGCAAATGATCCTTCCCAGAGGCTGTCGAACAGGTGTCTTCATAGAGAAATGTCGATGGTATGGTTCGAAGCATTTACGTAATTTACCTACCTACAGATTATCGTTCCCAGGCTGGACAAAACTTGGATATGGCAGGTTATAATTAACCTAAACGTTGAATTAGCTCAGCGAATGTGAGCCAAAGGGAATAAAAGCCTGTCCTATTATAGATAATTTTTTTCGAAAGTTTTTAAAACGCTAAATAGTTCTTGAGCTTAAATATATATTTGTAATATACATATATAATTGTGTACTAGGACCAGTTCTGGCCCTAAGGGATCCCAGCTGCACCACTATCTTCCTTTGCGTGTGGTGCCCGGACAACTCCGGCTTCCACGACTCCCCGGTGATCTACGCGATGACCTAAGGGAACCGCTTAGCTTAGTAGGCTGCCGGCGGGTTTACCAGGGTGTTCGGCCTGGCCCCTATATTGGCCCACGTGTCTAATGGTATGAAGGTCCCCCGAGGGAGAGTCAACCCCTAAGCCTGCTCACAGGTAATAAGGCTGACTCGCCTTTCCCTCATAATCCGCTCAATTCCCTAAGCGGGGTTCTCCGATCCTAGTGTAGCCTTAGCGAGATTCCCCCGTTAGTGTGTCTCTATAAACTATTGTCCCGTTCTTAATCCTAAATTAAAACGGCTGGTCTTACATCTTGGACAGCGACAACATTTGATTACTGGTTTTAATGTTGGGCACTGAGGCGGAGGCCCCAGTCCCTTGAGTACCTAGACTTGGGGTCGGATGATCATTGGAAGTTCAAGGACTGGGCTGCGAAGGGTGTCAGACCTGGGTGCTAGAGCGGGTGATACTCGGTAGCGAGCGATGCCACGCGGTTGTTAAGGTTTACGTGGCTACTAGGCGGGCGCAACGTGGGAGTAGGTCCAATAACCTAAGCGGGGAAGGCGAGGGTGCTCGCGCCAGAACAAGCTCAAGGCTAAAGGGAGCAATCCTGGTTGAGATCGACTTAGGTTCACGGCTGTACCGCTTTTGTCTTCACGCCTGTTATCTAATTTCCATTGAGCCTAAAATTTTCCAGGGAATTTGATCTATTGATAAAATGCTTCGAGCTGCTTTAGAAATTGCACACGGTTCAACTATTTTACTGTCGATACCCTTCTTCGTATTTAACACATTTTAATAACATCGCCCAATTGGGGCGCACAGCATCCATATCCAATACTTATATTACAACATTGTTAGAATCCGGGTACCTTGCAAGATACCCAAAAATGCCTTTTACTGCCACATTTTGAACACTTTTACAGCCCTATTTTGAACACGATACCCTAGAAATTTTGACTCAGCTGGGCCGAACGAGATGCTTATAAGGCGGAAAAGTTTTTTGAGAAAGTTTCCGGTAGCGTTCCTCTGTCAGCTACTCTGTTGTGGGCCTACTAATCCATGCTGATTTGTTCTACTGAGTGATCTGAGCGACGAGACAAAACAGGACCGAAAGTTTAAAATTTGTACCATCTCGACAGCGACTGGAGCGGCACGCGCACGGCTCGACTAATTCCGAACTCGCTCCCAGAGGGCTCCAGGAGATGGTGCCGACCCAGATTTTCCCCGTAGTTGCACGGTTAGAAAACCTACGTCTCACCAGATCCTCTTTCGACTCAGTTCACCGCCAGCTCCAGTCCCCGTTCAATTTTATACGCGACTAGGGAGCCTCTTAAAATTTGTCGCTCAGGTCCGCAGTCGTTTGCATCGTACTCTAATAAAAGACAGAAGAACCAGCGAACGAATGGGGATTCGACGCTGCTGCGCGATTTCAGACAATTGGGGACAACACGGGCCCCCCGCGGATGCAAACGGCCACGTCCCAAGACGTTCTTGTTGCCGTCTATAGATTTCATCTGGAAGCTCAGCAGGATAACGCCGCGACGATGATCGCGACCGTCTCGAGACTCTTAGAAATCTGGTAAGAATTTTATTCGCTCCCGATTGTTTAAAAGTAAAAACTTGCTCTCGATCACTGCCCTAAAACTTTGATCACTCCTCGGACCTGTGAACGAAAAGGCGTCCGAGGAGCGGGGAACCAGTCGAAGCGCGGGCGGGCGTAAATTTATGTGATTTTCGTGAATTTTTCAATTTTGTCGGAGTCCGGCCGTTACGGGCGCTCGGAGAATCCTTCCGACACTCCAGCGTCCGCAACGACAGCCCTTGTGTGAATGCAAGAAAACCGAAACCAGTGCAGCCCTCCACCATGGGGGCATGGCGAAAGACTACCACGCCCGCTCGAATAACACAAAGAAGAAACGCAAAGCCAAAACATTGCTGCGTGGCGACAACCGCCAAATTCTAAAGGCAAAACTCCGACTGGCTCCGATCGGGGAATCGGGCAGCCTCTTTTATACCCCGCATTCTGTCCCTAGTTCTCTACACTGTAAAATTTTAAAATTTGGCCAAGGGCTATAATGCTAACAAGAAAACTACGGCTAATGAATGTCCATTTACAACTTCAATGCCGCACTCTGGCAATATCTACACACACGGCGACTACACGTAAACGATAAACACAATGTACAAAAAAGGGGTGTAGAGTGGGCGCCGCGTATAATAACCGCGTCCGTTAAATATGACATGTGCGAGATGTGTAAGCGTAGTGCCTGCAGACTACCGTACACCATATAGTGTATAGTACAGAAAACTGTATTGTATGCTATGCTATACTGTGTAGTGTATAGCATAAGATTAGATATTATGTGTGATGTAATGCATTAGATTAGAGCTTAGCTAGATTGTATGTTGGTAGTATGGGTAGATGTCTTTATGCGTTGTTTCGTGGTTTTGTGGTTATACAGTTGTACGCGTGTATGCGATGTAATGAGTAAAGAGTTAGAGGGTAGGGGTTATAGGTTGCTAGCGGTTAGCGTTTGTAATTTGAATTATATAGTTGCTAGGTTTTCCGTCCTTTTTTGTATTAGTATATAGGGGTGTGTAGTGTACATTATAGCGTAGTGTGATTGGTGATTGTGTCTACGAGACTAGTGCTGGTGCGGTTCCGTGTGCGTGTCCGAGGAACATGGGCGATGGTATGGTCATGAGCGCACGAGTACAACTCATACGGATGGCGGGCGTTATATAACGTAAACGCCGCATAAACGTGTCGGCGAACTAAGCCCCATAGTTTACAACAATATCTGGCGGTTGCCGATGGTCAACTTAACTCAGTGCAGCATATGCTATTGACCAGTCGCCGACGATGATAAAAGCAAGAATATTAATGGCCCTTAACGAGGCACATTTAAGCCCAGGACAGAAAAGACGAAAACAACTAAACCTCGCGCTGGTCGGCGCGAGGTTTTCGACAATGCCTACATATAAAAGCGCTTTAGGCGCTGAAAATCGTTAAAGTTTTTGTTGTTTTTTCTTTATATTTCAGGAACGAAAAGGAGCAGGCGGCCGGGGGCGGGATCATATCCATGCCCTGGCTGGTCGCCTGCTTATGAGAAACTTAGATTTAACGCAAGTCCCCTAGGAGACCCGCTAAGAGCAGAGAAATGCGTGCACGATAGGGAAATTTTGGGTCCCGACTAAGTTATAGGAATCCCGTGGAGTTCCGTTGGGGCGGGTGGCCCCGGTTTTCAGTGAAATGGTTACTATAGGGCCCAATTAAGGTACGGGGCTCCAAAAATTGGGAAGTTTTGGTTTGAGATGTGGTGATTTAGGGCCCGAACGTTTGAGAGTTTAAACGCGGGATTGGGGGTCTATAAGTACTTACGGGTTGGGAGTAGGTTGACCCGCACGAATGATTCTGAAGCCTTACAGGTCCCTGATGATAGTTCAATATCCCCTTTCTTGTTTGCAATACATAAAAACCCCAAAATTTGAATTTTCTTACACCCCTTGAGAAATGAAGATTTTCGTCCTACTAGATCGATTTTGTCGTTCTTCCTATATTCAAAGCGTCCCTTAAACATACATGTAACAAAATGGTAACAAAATAACTGTTTCATTTTCCGGCGTGTCAGGATAGGTCTTCCCAGGTCCCAAAACATCGAAAAGAAAACTCAAAAACCGCACCTTTTTGTGGGGTTCTGCACAGTGCCCTGACCCATCCTGACACTTGGTATTACATACAGTATACATTGTACTACTTATCAAATAAGCACACATTATTATTTACGGATGCACACCGGAAACGACCCTGGGGCACCTATTTTGCAAAATCTGTTGAGTCAAATTGTGAATAGAATCGTGAAATCCTTTCCCTTGTCCCCGGCCGATTCGATTACGCATCCGTACCGCATTCCACCGCCGATACTCCACACAAGAATAAACACTATTTTATGTAAACGATGGCGATAAACAATAGCAACCCTGGGACCGATCGGATACCCTAACCCTGAGATTTTGATTCAATTTTGATGCGTAATCACCCCCGCACCTCGGGCTGGTGGAGCGTGATAGCACATCAATACAAATACAATATTTATTTTTATTCAACACAATGATAAATGATCCATCAATGAATTTCTATATCACGCTCCACCGGTATCCGATCGCCCTCTATCCACAGAATTTGAGGCCCTTATGGCCTAATTTTGGATATTTGAGATTTCACGTAAAAACTCAGGCTGTTACATCTCTTAAAATTTTTTGGATTTTATAGACTCCTTACTTATGGTAGTAAGTAAATTTGTCGAGATATGAAAACAAAATGAAAATTTTGGTGAGTAGTTCCATATGATGTACAGCCCTTGATTTCAATTACGTAAAATTGGTATGGACTTTGAAGAAATTGGCCCGATCGGGCGTGAAATTTGTAAAATTTACCCGTTTGGGCTTAAAATTTCCCTAAATTCCGAATAAAATTCCATAAATTTCCTGAACTTGTTGAAAATGTGCTAAAAATTTGCTATAATTTCGCTAAAACGAGGGTAGAAGGACGATCAATTTGCTTGGTTATCACCAAAAACGCGTCCCTTCTCCCTTTATTTTCGGTGGTTTTGGAAGTCTTCCCTTATGGCCTATAATATTTTATGATAGTTTGTAAAATTCGGTGTCTTTGAAAAATATATTTCCGAAAATACCATTTATTTATTTTCATTAATGGGACCGAAAATGTGGCCCCATGCCGCACGTAATATAGCAATAACACAACAATATTTATATACAGTCGCAACTTATTAGCTTTTCAGCACGTACCTCCAAGGTTCTGGACAGGGTTGGTCCCATGCCCTAGATTCAAGGAAACCCTAGGAAAAAGTCCGGCCGCCGGGGTGCCTATTCCCAGAAGTCTCCATTTTGTTGAAATTTCGAAGCTTTACTGGATAAGTTAATATTGGGTTTTGCCTAGTTCGCTGAAATTTTGGTGGTAGATGCTATTATACTCAGGTTATTTAGCCGCTATTTATACCACTCGCGATTTTCCGTTTGGGTACTTTGGTTTGTATTGGAGTTATACTTTATTTATTCTGATTTACGTAACTAATTTTCCTAGCGTGGGGCCATTCAGGAGTGATTTGTTCCGTCCTTATTACTCAGTTTCGTGGGCTGGATTTGTATTGCCTTGCTTGCTCTGCGTGGTCCTACTGCTTATTCACTGTCAATTACTCCCTACTTATGTCGTACAGTTCGCTGTCGCTCGCCCTACTTGCTCTTCCCGTTTTTATCCTTTACTTAAGTTCTCGTAAATACTCGCACACAATTGTTAAATTCTTTAGCCATCCGCACGTTGCCTCCTTTGTCGCGCTCGCTTACCGCATTAGGCGGCCGAGCTCAGCATCGCGCACTAGCTGGCTAACCCATTCCCGCAAATTTCGTAGGCAATACCTGGAAACCATGGGTTCCTCGAACTGTGGGCGCTCTTGCCATTCCATATGCGGCTCATCCCGCTCCCAGGCATCTGCCGCGTTAAAAGCGACTGGCCAGTTCGGGAAATATACATTGTGGAATGCGTCATGCTGTTGCCGATGGTTAGCGACTATTCGTTTGAACTCGATGGTCCAGGACATTGCATCCTGGTTGGTCGCGGCCCATCGGGGTATCGGCGGTGCGACTACAATGGGTGCGCGTGTTGGTACCCGCCGTGATAGCATCCCTAGATGGCGTTTGATCTTCTTGAAGGCTGCATTAGGGTTGGTCGCATGGAGCTGCTCCGGTTGCGCCTTCCGATAAATGTATTGGTAGCCTCCAAGTAAGATGACGCACTTGGTTAGCGGCGTTAGGACAGCGCTGGCGAGTTGTATCATGCGTATTAGCGTGGTGCCAGGCCATGCGCAGACCAGCCATTTATTGTCATTGGCCATCTCCAGCAACGGCAGCGGAAGTGCGTCGCCCATAATGATGACGGGTGGCCAGCAAGCGTAGCCAGAAGTGAGGTACTCACGCACCTCCTCCAAAAGCCGCCCCATGACATTGTGGCAATGCCTGGGTGGTTCGCCTTGCCGCAGTTGTTGAAGCGTGCGCCCGACACCCCAGAAGGTATCGGTCGTTACCTCCAAGAGCGGTCGAGTGCCCGTTAGGTGTAGGATCCGCGCGTAGCTGGGAATGCTGAATTTACGGATCAATATTGGCCGCATGATGTGCTCAAGCAGCGGTTTGAGCCGGGCACTTGTAATATTGTCGACTAGCTCGTCTTTCAGTGCCCGTGCTCTCGCCTTTATTTGCAGCGGCGTCGCAACCATGTCCATTAGTTGATCGGAAATCCGGATTAAATTGTTGCTATATCATGAATGTTGTAAAATACCTAACGTACGCCCCAATTGGGCGGTGTTTATAATGTGTGCGAAAGATTTAGCTCGACAGTAAACGAGTTAAACTGTGTCAAATTTACTAAAGCAGTTCGGAATTCTTGATTAACTGCCTAGCCACAGTAGTGTTGTTTCGAACACTCCCAGCCTCTGTAAGCATCCATGAGGATCTATGAACGCAGGTCAATCTTAATCGCAGTGAGTAACACCCCCACGACACCGCACCCGAGCGACCAAGTTCTCCCGCACGTTTCCTCTTCGAGACCGAATCCGCGAGCCTCTCCATGCTTTGTACTATACTCGTATTATCAGAAAAGCCCCCGCCGCCACCCTTCCGCAGTAAATCGTCGCCTTGCACAACCCGTCGCTTAGGTTGCAACTCTAACAATCAAAATCTTGACTCTCAAGGGACTGGGGCCCTCGCCTCAGTGCCCTCTGTGTTATCATGAGCAATCAGGACTTAGGGAACATGCCCGTCTAAGACTTTTAGGATTTGCGCACGCTTATAGTCTAGGCATCAGGGTCCGTTGTGCAACGCCCTAAAATTGGAAACGGGACAAAACACATAGGGACACACCAACGGGAAACCATGCTCGGATCAGACAACCCCGCTTAAGGGACAAGGTGAAAGTGAGGGAAAGGCGAGTCAGCCTTATTACCTGTGAGCAGGCTTAAGGGTTGACTCTCCCTCGGGGGACCTTCATGCCATTAGATACGTGGGCCATTATAGGGGCCAGGCCGAACACCCTGGTTAACCCGCCGGCAGCCTACTAAGCTAAGCGGTTCCCTTAGGTCATCGCGTAGATCACCGGGGAGTCGTGGAAGCCGGGGTTGTCCGGGCACCACCATAGAGTAAACCGTGGTGCATCTGGGATCCCTTAGGGCCAGAACTGGTCCTAGTACACGTTCAGAGTAGCCAAAAATGGTTGAAAAATATCTGAGTAGACACGTGTCCAAGTGGGCAACTACGCTAGTGGATAACTGTGCAGGTAAGCAACTGGTTGGGTGGTCAAGCATTTTTCTTACTATCTCGGTGGGCAAGTGTTTGGTGCGCGACTGTGCGAGCGGGCAACTGCATATACCACGTTAAACGATACATAATGTATGCGCGACTAAATTTAACCTGGGCCCACTTATAATCCTATTTTGTAAAACACGATGTCGAATCCATAACCGTTGTTACGGAACAAGCAAGAAAAGCTATTCAATTCACTTTTAGCTCTAGAAGTGGTGATTTGCAATTGGTCAATGACAGTTCTATGACGATTATAAGTTTTCACAGGGGATCTGTCTCTGTTCGCGAACAAATCCAATGTAAATCTGACAGAGTAAAAAAGCCCTGTACTTTGTCAGTGATTGTTCGCGAACGTAACCTTTTTCGATTCAAAAGCGATAAATTTTCGTTTATAAACAATTTGATTGTTCGCGAACAGAAAGTGGCCAATTTTTGCTTCAGAATATAGAGGTCGCTAACGCATTTTTTTTCTAAAAAACAAAATAGAATAGTCGTTGTGCACAGGTTAAGTTTAATCGCGCCTAACACGACAGCTTTACTCGTAGGTGCCGAATGTCCGTCGGCATTGTGGTATAGACAATAGGCGAGCAGAAAAGGGGGAGGCCGTCGGGGTGAGGTCCGCATGGGTACGCCCCGCACATTTTTGCCAATTTTACACCAACTTTCGTTGATTTAACCCCAATTTGTGCTAAAATTTCGCGCGCGCATTCGGCGGGCAGCCAATGGTCTTTCAATGATTACGAGCTGCATTTTACGGCTTAGCCGTCGCTTCCCCAAAGACCTTTTATATCACATCCCCCACGGGCACTATATAAAATGTTACCCATTTCCTTATTGGATGAGCTATCTACTGTTATAAGCATGAAATAGGAAAAGGCAACAGACGCAATTCGTAACTACTACGACGTATAACTCCATACCGTAAAGCAAAAGCGAAGCCGAGATATGTTTCCTCTATCGCATGATGATAAATCGAATCATTATATAGTTTGGCAAATGTATTTGCTTTCATTAACAGCGACATCATGCGTTTCATACATAATTTATTGACCAAGAATATGTTTCCGTTTCTGTTATGCAATCAGTTATGTGCAAACACAGTACAAGCGGTAACAAGCGACAGCTTAGCTCGATCTTCAACTACCATTTTAGTGCAGTGTAATCAAGTTCTAGCTTTGTTTCCTGCTTTATTGCAATCCAGGCGGACACTCTGTATCGATACTGCATTGGCAACAAATTGTAAGAGCTCCTCGAGAACGGTAAAAGTTAGTCGCAAGAAGATGCTGGTTGTTCTACAGCATAATACCTGTAGGAAAACGAATTTGTTCTAGTTTTTGGAAAATCGTAATTCATTTTCCACACATTTTACCCACTCACACATGTCAGAAGTTCCATGGGATAAGAGATACTTCAGGCTACCTTCGGCCTTCCCGGGGAGACAGATCAGCAGGTCGATGGGAGAGAGGAGCATAGATTTTCGAAATATTTTGGGACTCAAAAATTTCTTAATATTTGCCAATTTCCTCCTGCCGTTAGCTAACTTTCCGCCAATTTTTGCCAGAATTTTCGCGCGCCCACTGTGCGCGAGATCGGGCTACCTCCCGGGGATCGGCGTCGCCTCGAGGGACGGTTGGGGTCCGACCCTCAGGTTGGATTATTCCTCTGCTCCCCTATGAGTATGTATGTTTATGCTGCACGGAATTGTTGTGCTTATGAAACAATGTATGCATAATACTATTACACCTTGTCAACAAAGGTACTAATGAGTATTTCGTATAATTTTGCACAAACATTTATCGCAACGATGAATCGAGACAGGATCGCTTGGCCACAGGCCATGTGTATGCTAACAATCTAAATCTTTTCGAGCCGTTGGTCAAATCGTTAAGGGTGCTTGCAAAGCAAAAAAAAACAATAACACGTATTTATTTGTTTAAATAGTATTTTTTGAATTTTACAAGCTAACATCCAATCGTAACACCTTAAGTTGTGCAGATTGAGTTACAAAAGTTTTGCAGTGCGTCCAGACAAAAATAAACAAAATCTATTCAAGCAACCTTCGGCCATCCTACAGAGTATACAGGATTTCTTTCTGGTAAGTTATTACTCGATAATTACTTTAGTTTTAAAGGTAAAGCCTTTGTTTGATCTTTGTGAGCGTTATTAATGGAGATATTGCTGTATTGATGAAGAATTTTAATCGAACTTTCGCCAATTATGATGCAAAAGACGTATTTCGGCGCGAAATTATTTAGGCGAGGCAGCTTTTACCGTAAAATTCGCATATATTTCTAAAGTTCTGGTGTTGGTTATCGATATGTAATACGAGAAGGCAATATTCAACATTAACGCTCCTGGCAAACGATTTCTAAAATCTTTCATGAATTTGGTAAAAAAATATTGAAACATCATGAGAAACACCGTGGGGACAGAGGGACGCGTCCAGTGGATAAATTTATGTACTGGGGTACAGTAATGTAGACCGTCTCTTCCATAAATGTGCCAAGTTGACTAATTATATATGTATACAAAAAATATGCGTATCACCTGCCTCCAAAAGCCTAACTACTTGGCAAATGATGTATATATATACATATTTAAATATGTCTGAGGACAAGTGAGTCGACCCCCCAAATCTAAAAAGTTAATCAAACATGTAAATATATATAAAGTCAAGGTTACCAACATGCGCATTACCGTACAATGGTTACAAGACGCTTCTGTGTCTTGTCCAGCGAGACATTGTTCAATTGTACTGTGTCCCTTCCCACCGCCCAGATTTTTTCGCGTTTGCGTCGTTGAGAAACATAGTATGTATGGCATAAACCTGAGCTACAATGACGAATTCAACTACTACGTGTGTTCACTCTTTGTTACATGTGTAGCTATTGATCCATCATGCATGGGAATTTTCAAAAAAAATTGAAACAAAAATAAGGATTGCTAAGTTAGAATAGAAGTATCACAAAGATTTTTTACTAAATTCTTCCATTCTTTTCCAAATTCCAAGATGCTACACTTTTTATCTTGCAGCCGCAATACAACAGGTATTATATTACACTGAAGAAAAATACGCTTTATGACTGGAACTAAGCAGCAGTTGCTGTAATTTACGGTAATACGTTTAGCAGAAAGCGATGCGACAATGGACAAAAATTATATAACGCTCTTGAAGTTTCAGGGATCGATCAAGCAAAGTGTATTTTTCATACGTTTCCATAGAACTAGGTTTAAACAAGTGTGAAATACTGTAACAAACGTGTTGTTCGCCAAGATGAGACAGCCATATCACTACAGACAAGAAAAAGAAGAAGAAACGTATATTTCTAATAAAAACCTATCCTATAAGCCGTCGTATAGTATCTGTTTGTCTATTATGCGATCGTTTTAAAGTGATTCAGTGCTTAACTCGCACTTTAATTAAAAGAATTAATGCTTAAAGTACAATTGGGTCTGGGTGCATACTTTTTATGACAAAAAATATTAGCTAAATAGGAAAGGTTTTGCGGCCCGTGGCTTAGTGCATTGTCATATATATGTCAACAGCACTACGCTGCCTGCCCTGCGCAGACTCTTGTTGCAATTTTAGCCTTGATTTAACTGTATTCCAAGTAGAATTTTGGTCACTCATACTTTCTGAATACGCCAATGGATCTTCGAATACCAGTTTCTATCTAAGTTTAATCATTTCATGCATAATAAGTCCAAATCAATTCAAAGTATATCATTTGTACATGTGTTGTTGTACGCTGGCTTTGCGAGCTTCCAAAGAAACCGAGCAATAGCTCCCAGACGGCGTAGTGGTCAACGTACTAATAAAACTAGCACACAAAAGTTGTACGATAAAACCACTGACGCAGCAAAAATTTGTTCAACATCGTACGACTTAACCTCAAAGCTTTCTACATGAGTCAAATGGCTAAGTTTGTGCCTTGCTATGGTATAACTGGAACTGTCGGCTGAATAGGTTAGCGGCTATAAGAAAGGCGGGTATTGCCAACGGTTATAGTTTTAAATCTCACCTACATCGATATGTTCTGATGTTCTAAATTATCGTGTTAGCTTCAACATTATACGATAGTTCGGTGGAAGATCATGAAACCACGTCACAACCTAAAACTTGTATTTCCTGCTTAATTCCTGAACTTGCTAAAAAATCCTAGTAATGGTATACGCCCGCTACTACTAGTAACACCAAATCGTACGTATGTTGCGCAGTATATGTATGATATGTCAAATGGTTCTTTTCTTCGAAGCAAAACATCCGACAGTAGTGTGATTTTTAAACTGTTGTCTTAGCGGACCGTTCCACAAATCTGACCCACTGGAGTTCGCTAACCAAATGAAATTGGAGTGCGGCAAACGTCTCCGATTGAAGCACACACGTTCACAGCGAAACGACAACGTATAACAGTAATTGATGTCCTTGAAAACTTGATTATTAAGTTTACACCTGTTCCATGTTTGAAACGTGGTAAAAGTGATAATATGGAATAGAATGTAAAGGAAATGAAGGCAATTGCATCTTGTGCCGAGGATTGGGATCGCTTCGCGAAGACGTTTATTATAACGTCGCGACGCTGCTAGTAAGCACTATCTGTGAGGACTCCGGTTATCAGCGTCGAGACAGTTTTTAGACTTAAGGATTCCTTGTGTCCTTGTGGGTGTGCAACGCGCTCTAAGCCAAAAAATACGAAATTGTGACTTTGGGCGCTTTGGGGTTGTTTTTTTCTGTGAGTACCCTCTAATACTGCAAGTATTTAGAGTAAAACATTGGCGTTGCCCTGTAGATTGTTGAGAAGACAAAAATTTCTCGGCTCATACAACTCTCGAATACCAGCGCACGTTGAGACGGAGCAGGTTGTAATATATGTCTCCTGCATAATATAAGCATGTATAGGTATATCTGGATATAAACACATATAAGCATGAATGTATATATGTATATATAAAGACAATTGTAATTTTATAATTAATGTGATAACGTGGGTTAAGGGGGGTTATAGCTAAAATCGACTTTAAGTCATCGCACCAGTCAAAATTTTGGACGCCTGCAAAATTATGTAAAACACGGATTAGGAAAATAGCAACGAAAAACTAATTCCATGAAATAAACTATGAAATCTTGAAAATTAGTTAAATTTTGTTGAATATTATTTATGATAGAATTATATTTTTTAATTTTATTTGAATCTAGAATCTAGGCACCATATCAACGACAAAATAATTAAACGTTTAACTCTAAAATCAGAAATTTGTAGTAACTGCAAAAAAGATAGAAAATTTGTTTTTGTTTATTATTAGTTTTTCTAAACTTCTACATGTTTAGCTTAGTTTATCTGTGTTTGTTAAACGTTCTGGAATGAACCACTGTCACTTCTCTGTGAACGACATTTCACAAAGCAAATTTGACTTTATCAATGCTTCTGAAGTGCTTGTACATGTTTTATTTTCTAATTCATGTGGTCGTCACATGTGAAATTGAGGATTCGTGTCCCCAGTTTACACCTGCAAAAAGTTTTTTTTCAGATTGAAACCATCATTTCGGTCTCATCATTGAACTCCACGATTGTGTGGGTGTTCCCATTAACGTTATGATGGCAATTCCATGCCGAATCGGTCCAATTAGTTATAAGTTCTAGTTCACCTGCAAAAAGGTTTTTTCCACTTTGAAACCATCAGTTCGGCCTAATCAGTTAACTCCACGATTGTGTGGGTTTCCCCACTAAAGTTATACTGGCAACGCCCTGCGGAATGGGTCCAATTAGTTACAAGTTCTAGCTTAAGTTTGTATCTGATTCCAGTGTTGTACTGGCCCGTGGTGGGTGAACTACAACCCTCGTTGTGTGGCTATAACTTGAAATCAAATAAAATAACAATATCCGGGGTAAATAAGATAAACTCAGCTAACTAAGTACTTGTACAAAGGATCAGTTATATCTATTAAATTGTGAGCCATTATAAACATTTTCATATGTAATAACTGAATTATGAAAAGTTTGCATACTATGGTTTCAACATTTAACAATGATTAGCCATTTACGCTTCGCTTGAAGCATGCAGCTTGAATTTAGCCTGACACTGAAAACTGCAAACCAAAAATTCATGTAACTATCAAATTTTGAAACACACAACGGAGATATTGAATATATAATCATAATATGGCAATGCAAAAGAAGATACAACAGAGCAGAATGTTGCCTATAGCAATTATTTCCGTAAAAGTTCATGATCTAATGTATGTGACTGCCAATCAGGTTATACTAACAAATTAAAAGAAAATAAGGAATAATAAAAATCGTGCACAGAAATGCTGCAATCAAGTATTCGCTCCGCGGTAGCGTCGAAAAGCTATGATATTTCCTGCATTTAGTGATGGTTCTGTCTGTGAACACATGAACTGCTCACTCTTAGCGGTTCCTGTTGTACTTGAGACGCTAAAGTGGATTATAAGCAACAATGAATCAAACAATGCCGGAGAGGCGGATAAATTACTAGCAACTAACCGGTGTGGCTATTTATATTTTATTATTAGTTTATATTTATTATCACTACATTATTGGGATTATTTTCTATATTATGTTATATTATTGGGTATTATCATTATTAACGTTTCAAATATTTGTCAACACGTGTGCGACAGTTCCGTTTCAGGACTAATATGACGTCTAAAATTACTAATTATCACAATCGATGAGATAGGATTCATGCACGTTGTTGAGGCCAGCGCAACAATGTATGTATGTCTTCTCCAAATTTAAATGTGCCTAACACATGCAAACAATGCTTTTCCCCGAATGCTGTTTCCAGTACTACGAGGAATGCCATGAAACATTCCGGAAAACTATGTTTATCGAGTCATGGCCTAAAACTATTTTGAACAATTACTCTTACGCATTATCTTAAGGCAACCTTTGAGAATCAATATTTTAAACAACCGTTGCAATTCGCGTTTACTCTATTTAACATCTTCAATTATGTATAGAAAACATATTTGTTGTTAAGTTGCAGTTCTAAGTTTCAGACAAATATAGTTCTGGAAATATAAATTTTTTATTCAATCATTAAAAATGACACTTTGGTGTGAGAAATATACACATGATATATATATATATACTCCAACTATCCTCCACAAGATTGGTTTCCACCTGGGTGCCATACAGGAGCGCTCAAACATTTTGTCAACATGGAGCATTATAATGCGTGAATATTTGTTATGCGAAATCCCGCTCAAGCTAAGCAATGGGGCCACCGGAAATCGAACACTCAGCCTATCGCATGCGCAGCAGACGTACTAATTACTACACCATGGACCCGATTGAAACGGTTGGTATCTTGTGATGATATTCCAACTAATGAATTGACGCTTCGTTAGCGGTTATGATTATTTGCGTGATCACTACAAGCACATTATGATATTAAAACTGTAGTGCAACTATGTCATAAGTTTGTTCCACCACAGTGTGTCACGCGTTAAGGGTTTCGAACTCACAGCTGCGTAGTCTACTTGTTTAAAATTTGTCGCAAGCATACACACAAACTTTAACTATAGATATATAAGGCTTGAAAGTATACATCAATCATTGTCACCCACTTCAAAGGGTGCCGCCTGCATGATATAAGTCATATCACTCCCTGTACAATCGAAAGCAGATGACAAGTATCTTGTCACTCTGTTTGCTAGGCGATATGACATATATCGCCCTAGGGCGAGGTACTTGTCATTGTGAAACAGTGCCATAGGAGAAAAATATCACATTCGCCAACTCCTCGGTAATAACATAGCACTCGGCCTCCGGCCTCGTGCAATATTATTACCTCGGAAATATGTCAAATGTGATATATTTCTCTTATTGCACTGTTTCACAATGATGACAAGTAACTCGCCCTAGGGCGATATATGTCATATCGCCTAGCAAACAGAGTGACAAAGCATTCATGTCTGTGTCTTTTAGAGTTTAAATAGATATCTGCTGTTTAGAAAATCAGAAAACACATAATGCTTTAATACTGAAAATTTACTACTAAGTCATTTGAACACCGTCGTCGTAACGTTATATGGTTGGAAAAGAAACATCCTATATAGAATAAACAAAAATAATGCAGAAAGTGCTCAATATCAATATCTGAGCGTAGGATTTTTAAGAACAAGATAACTTTACATTTCACTGAAAAACTCACTTCGCTTTATATATAGCTATCTATATATTTACTAGTTTATTGTAAAAATTATTATGCTTATATTTATTCATAATCGTCTTATATAGTTGTTTTACTAGTAAATTGACTTGACTTGACTTGACTTCGACCGATATAACATTCGAACTTTTTTGCTGTAACCCATGCAATTTTAAATAAATGTCTTCCCTACTATGGTTGAACGTAAAACAACATTCTAATGCAGTATTGCTAATAGGCAGCAGACAGGATTCGTGACTTAATCTAATTTGTTGGTAGTATATATACCCCGTCTGAGAAAACATTTAGTCATGTGCTAAGTAGCTGCGGGTTCAACAGGCACTGCTTTAGTGTTAAAAGTGGGAACAGAATTTGTTTCGAATATTTGAACGTGGTCTTGATTTCTTGATTTTCTAAAGCGAAATCCTCCACAACACTCTGATTAGTATTCGAATGCTGAGGTAATATAAAAACGAAAAAAATTTTGGCAAAGCTATGTTCAAATTTTAATTTTTGTTCAGATTTTGAGCTTCAAATTTTGAACTGAAAATACGATGCGTAAACGCACCGTTAGGTACATGTAGACAGTAGAGGTGAGAATTTAGGACCGCGGCCCGACCAGGCCAACCCGACCGTGTACCGGACCCGACGTGATGACACCTGATTACAAACGGGCCGGGCCGGACCGAAACCTTGAGGATCCGGACCGAGCCGACCTTGATTTCCTACGGGCCGGGTCTTTTCGAAAAACTTCAGTTCGTTCTCACCTCAGCCAAAGACCGAATGAGTAGTACACGGTTCAATACTCCTGGGCTTTAAAAACTTCTTATCGAGCTCATTTCATATATGCTAGTTCTATTTTTATATCGCCTGTATCTTTTATATTGAGCTTGCCACCACCTGGGCACAAATGGGCCGGGCCGGGTTACACCACAATTTTGTAGATCCGGGCCGGTCAGACCTCGATTTCCAACCATCCCGGCGGGGCAGAAAACGTTCGGCCCGTTCTCACTTCTAGTAGATAGTAATTACATAAATTGTTGGTTTAAAATATTTCAGTTATGAATTGTCAAATGACACAGGGCTGTCACAAAAAGAACAAACATATGCGCGTGAACTAAGCAGCGTGTATAAATTAGCCAGAAAGATTCTCGTTACAATCTGCAACACAGAAAATTGTAAAGGTGATGGCCTATAATATGAAATTTAAGGGCATGTGTAGTGGGAACTTATACGCGCGTGCATTTTATGACTGGTGTCTAAAGAATATTTTGTGCATGCTAAATATTAATGACTTTGGAATAAGGCCATATTCATTCACACAGCTGTGAAAGCCGCTATCGCACAGGTATCGATGAGGATGGGTGGTGGGTGTTCCCGTTGTAAAGATCGGACTCACAAGCTGTGTTTTTACACACATCCCTGAAAGTTGCGCATCCAAGGCGGGGGCGCGAAAAATCTTAAAAAAGTAGTAAAAATTGAGATAAAATTGGTAAAAATTAGGTAAAATTCACAAACACTGTCGGCGGGTAGACAATGTCTACTCACCCTTAGAATCTCCCTTGGTGGCACCCCTGCCTGCAATCTGCCCCCGTAAGCCGACCTTGGACAACTATGCACTATGCGAAAATTTGGACATTTAAAGGATTTTTGCAAATTACCACATTGCGGCTGGACTGCCGCACAACAATTTTTTTAACTATAATATAATGTTAGTTAGTTCGGTTAGTTAGAGATGATACAATTTATTCAAAAATCGAGGTTCTAGATAAGCAACGAATCGTGAAGAATAGGCAGAATAAAGATTTTGCCCTAAATCCATTGAACTTATTCACACCAGCCGCTTCACAATGTAACTATATATTAAATTCGTTATATGAGATCAATTATGCCAAATCCAAAACTATAAAAGATAAATATCGTTGGTACCAATTTTAATGATTCAGCCTTAGTTCCACACAAAAACGGCGCAGGGAGAGAGAGCGAGGGTGGGGCCCCCACTTTAGTTAAAAAACTTTGTGGACGTTAGCCGCCCCCCTCCCCACTTTCAAAGAGCTTGCGGCGCCCATTTTTTCACAGGACCTGGCAGAGAGCCTGGGTTCAGACCATATATCTGTTCACTCTAAAGACGAATATCTTCATATTCCGAAAAGTACATTGAACACAAAGACGGAATGGTAATGGTTCTGATTGAGATCATGGATACAGATGTTGAGCGATAGAGCAGCCAGGGGTCCACACCGCAACCAACTTTTAGACAAGCGTGTCTAATCCCTTCGCCTTTTAGTCTTTTCTATTCTATGATAATATTATGGCTAATATTAGGTGGTGTTGTACCGCCCTTTCCCCATTATTCGCGTTACAGTTGCGCCTAAAAACGCTGGAAACTGGGGCCTTAGTGGACATTTAGTTAACGTTTTGTAGCTTAGCAGGAAACTCTACCCTTTTTAAGTTGACCCAACTAGAAATCAAACTCAATGCGCATATCCGTGATTATAAGCTAATTTCTAAGCATCGAAACGCCATGAGTACCAATGGCATTACTGTCGCTGGAAGCAGGGGCAACATATACAAGTTTAAATCATATTATTGTTGAAGAGCGCTAGACAATAAATGCATTTTGGAGCAATTAACCTAAACACAGTTTAACTAATGGTTAAATCCGTTACCAGTATTAAAACCAAACAAATGTGTAATGTGATACGCAATCTCGACTTGTGTAAATATTCAAAATCAATGTCTCAATTGCAGTATTATATGCGTTAGTCTAGCTCACAGCTGAGAGGCTCTGAGTCAGTGTTTAGGAATTATTCGACTGCAATGTGTCAAAGCTGGTGATTTTCTGTTTGCATAATGTTGAGACATGTTTATCCCAACCTCTGTCGGCATTTTCTGATGTCCTAAAAGACCATGTTATCTTGACCGTTATACCATTTTAGTAATGTAGATGGGTCTAGGAAATCTAACATAAATAAAATACATAGCAAATAGACTTGTAAATGGCATAAATCATTTTTGGATTGATGGATTTTCGCAAACTTTTTTATTGATCGGGTTTCTTTTGTTCACATTTCTATTTAAAGAAAGTACGTATAACTTATTTTTGGCTAGTTGGGTTTTTGTAATTTTGAATAAAACTAAATTAAGCGGCACGAAATTACTAGATCATGGTACTCTAGTTTTATTGGAGCCAAATGTTTGACCCATTTCGTTATAGAAGTTTGTTTAAAATTTATTATCGAGCGTTAATATTAGTGTTAAACTCACACCAAATGATGGATTGCTTTTCATGTCTAAAGATTGCATTTAGGGTTGAAAAACTTCTTGTTCAGGAGACGTAGCAAGAAGTTTCCGCAAGGCTGGGTGGGAGGAGAGAGAGCCATAAGATTGCTAGGTGGGGTAAAGCGTAACCACTCCGGATGCACATAAACATTGGGCGCAGCCCCCCCTCCGTAGCCCTATTCCCATTGACTACACCGCCTAACCGTGCTTCAAGGATTCTTTTTGATAATTATACATTACAAATATACATTTTGTATATACATATATATTTTATATTTACAAATTACTTGTTTCAAATTCAAACCTATACATAACGTACAAATCTAGAAATGCAATTTTAGTAGCAATTTTTATAGTTTAAATCATGAGTTAGCTATTATAGCTACATTTGGCCAGCTGGTAAAACTGACATGGCAATGTTTTTACAAAGAGTTTTAAATTTAATACACAATAATGGGGCCCCCTATTCTGGTACTGACGGCCCGACTCGATTTGCAAACATTCTAACGTCACTGTTACCAGCAACATGTATATATGTTTTGCTCGGTATACGACATAAGAATCTGTCTATGTGTTCAAAATACAATATTAATAATAAAAACATTGCATGAAATGCTTATAATAAAAATGTTTTTTTGCTATTATAGTAAATGTATTGATACTCGGAAATTGGCTTCGATTACAATGTAATTCATATCCACGTACTCACTGTATTTTCATGAAATGTGTATATAACAACTGCATGAAAATAAACCAAAACAATTTCATGAATTTGAGGATTCGGATACAGTTAATCGAACAAACAAACCAACTAACGTTTATATCTACTATTAAAGAGTTAGCTCTATGACCACCGTTAGACCAATAACAAACCAATGGCACAGCATAAAGATTTCACGACTACAGAAAATCATTTGCTAACCAATTTCTACGATTGGCTAACCATTTTATATCATTGTTGTGGACTAACGAACGACTGTATTCACCATTCATGAATGACAACAATAGAAAGCAGAAGTAGTAGCAAGCAGTTAGTTGGTTTTAGCCTCTAGTTCACCATTGTGTTGCTTCTCTGATTGAATCTTGGAGGTTTTTGCTATGTGTGGACTCAAATCAACTCCAGCCTACACTCGGAGACTGGTTGGTTGTACTAACTGGCTGTCTGGAAACGTGTGACATGTCTTTTATATAATACCAATGATGTTAAATTGCATAAATGTTCCTAATGGGATTCCATGTCACACATACACGATAGATATTACATTTGTGACAATAGAAATTAGCTTAATATGCGATAAATTTAGAAAAAAATCAGGGCCGAGGTAATCATGAGGGGCCAAAGTGTAATGCATGCCATGCCATTCTCGATATACTAGGCCTAAGCCTAAGCTTAGGTCCTTATATCAGACATACACTAAGCTTAAGAATAAATAGGGGGCTCCCACCCTCCAGATGCCCCGCATAAAGCTATTGTTATTTCTAACGGTATAACGTGTTGACCTCAGGGCTGCCAGAAAAATACCATGGCCCAAGTTGAAATTGATGTCAATTGTTTTGACGCGCACTCAACGCAACAGCAGGGCGCAGGGCACGCACGCACCAATCTTTTATAGCAATCAACAGCGCCGTATTTTGGCCACCGCCATTTTGTTGCGAAATTAGTGTAGCGCACGGCATCCCAATTCTGAGTAGCGCTCTGCATCATTGCCGACATGAAATATGTCGCAGCAGAATTATTTAATGATGCACACGTATTTTTGCAAGATCTTAATATGAACAGAATATTTTGCGAAAAAAAGTTTTTTTCAAGTAATATTATTTTCAAATTTTCCAAAATAACTGAAAATGTTATTAAGATAAATTTCAATGAATCAAATAGCACACAGTCCGGATTCGCATAATCTCAAGCAAATTGTTTTAAAAACGTTCAATACACAACAAACCAGTTAAGCGAAAACTGAAGGGAGAGATACAAACTACATATTAAAGTCTTTCTTCATTAATTTTGGTATTTCTTCTCTGATACATTTTTAGCCATCAGGAAAATGGTAATCTGTGACTACTAGCTGATCCTGGGAAGATCAGGGCTCCAGCCCCCTTCTTCAGATCTATGTCGTGTCAACTAGAACTTGTAACAAATAAAAATTGTGAAAAATGTCGAAATAATTTGTTGATCCAGGATAGTTGAGGTCCCCTCACCCCGCCCATCATACATTCCTGGGTCCGACAGTGTCTGTGATCATGGACATAGTAGATCCTACATTTAGCATCACTTGCAGCTTTCACTGAGCTATTTTATTTCAGTCTGTGGAACATCAGTCTGCTGCGGATATGCATGTGCCGGAGAAATATCGGTCGCTTAAATATATTTACAGGCCAGGCATAGCAAAGGCCTAGCATGAAAGGCGAGCGGGCGAAAGTGGCCTCTCCATTTTTTACTACGAAACGTTTCAATATAACCTGACGGCGTTATAAAAAATAAATGTAAACGACCGGCCTCCTACACTTTTGAAGAGCTTGCGACGCCACCGGGCGGGAAGTCGTGGAGCAGGTTTGTTAAATTATGAAATGTCTTTTTCGACATTCTTTCATTGTATTCTATTGCTGAGCAGCATATAGTTTCATTCAAAAGATATAACTTTATTTTGTAACCTAACTTTTCGCTGTTGCCTCCTTAAATAAGCGAAATTCAATGTAGCGAGAAAAATTTAATTATGCATGTAGCATGTTTTATGGAAAATAACCTGGTGTTTGCGAACAGTCCTAGCGAAAAAGTGTGCATATAGCTAGCCACAAATTAATGCACATCATCTCTCTACGAGCTTGTCCAGAACTTGTCCGGTTCGCTGCTATGCCAGTTTCGATTTACATACCATGCGGTCCTGAGCCATATCTCGCGACAGCCCCATCGCCGCCAAGTCTCTATTAACGCAGTCCATCCATCTCATCTTTCGCCTTCCTCGCCGCATTTTTCCATCCACCTCTATATTCGTCATTTGCCGCTCCAAATGTTCCGGTTCCCTTCTTTCAATGTGGCCGAACCAATTTAGCGGAACATCGCTGAACAATTTTCCGGGGGTAACTCGTCGATCCCTAGTGATCCACGGATGTGTTCGATTCCAACTTTGTCCAACATCGTTACTCCCGCGGTCCATCGCAGCATGCTCATCTCGTTCACCTCCAGTCTTCTAACCATTCCCTTCGTAGTAGTCTAAGTTTCAGCGCCATAAAGCATTGCTGGGCTAACTACTGACCTGAAAACTTTGCCTTTGACTTTCACGGGAACCTTTCTATCGCAGAGCATGCCTGCTGTTTCCCTCCAGTTTGACCATGCGCGCTGGATTCTGGCAGTAACTTCAGGTTCAAGGTTATTCACCATGTTGACCCTGGTACCAAGGTACCTGAAGTTTTCCTCGTGCGCTAGAGGTTCACCTTGTAGCTTAACTTCTTCAGGTCCCATGTACACCGTCTTCTTCCTGCTGATCTTAAGTCGGTTTCACTCCAATGCTTGCCGCTACTTCTCTAACTGGTCTTGAAGTGCTGCACTGAATTCAGCTGTAAGCACCAAATCATCGGCGACGAGGAGTGTCCATGGTGCTCCGGAGGTTACCAAGAGCCCAAGTACAAACATCACGATGACGATTAAGGTTGGACTTAATGCTGATCCTTGATGGAGACCGACATTGATGTTGAAATATTCAGTCGCGCCTACGGTGGTACGGTTGCAGGTGTAACAACCGTCATACATGTTCATGATGAGCCGTACGTACTTTTCAGGACAGTTACACTCCCCCAAAGACAAGTTCAAACCAAATTTAGAAGGACGGTGTCATAAGCCTTCTCGAGGTTCGACAAAAACGCTGTGCAAATTTCTTTGTTTCTCGTTGTACTTTTCGTACAGGTACTTCAGTATGTGTATCGCCTCGGTTGTGCTCCTTCCCGGAATGAAACCTCGCTGCTCTTCTGCGATGGTGATCTCGCATCTTATCCTGGTATCGATGAGCCTTTCCCATAGCTTCATGGTATGGCTCATCAATTTGATACCGCGATAATTTGCACAATCCAAAATGCCGCCTTTCTGCCTGAAGATCGGTACGAGCGTACGTTTCCTCCATTCATCTGGCATTTTCTCCGTCTCTTAAGTTCAACCTTGTAATAATTGACACACCTTCGTCCCCCATAGCTTTCCATGCCTCGACCGGGATGTCTTCTGGTCCACCTCTATTCCCATTATTCATTTTCTTCAGCGTGGCCGCGATTTCTTCGTGCGAAATCGTATTAGGTGATCCATAGTTCGGCTCTGCTGACTGCTGCTCCTCTCGGGGATTCTCGGTGTTTAATAGGTTTTCGTAATAGCCTTGCCATCTTTTCTTGATATCTTCACGATGTTCTAAAACATTGCCACTCCCGTCCTTGATACGTTTCACAGCGATAACGTCTTTCGACTTCTTGTCGCGCTGACTGGCTATTTTGAAAACACAGTATCTGCCAGCATCATTTTCTCATAAAATTCTTGATCTGTTTAGCTTTTTGCTTTGGCCACTTCTTTCTTCGCCTGTCTGCTCGCTTTTTTATACGCCGGTTTATTCTCTTCCGCGTTGGCAAAATCCAATTTCTTCCTCGCCTCCTTCTTTCGATCCACCGTCTCCCTTACTTCATCACACCACCACCAAGTCTCTTTATCCGATTTAGATTTTCCTGATGGCAAACCCAGTGTTTTTTATTTTCAGATCTTATAACCTTCGATGTTGACTCCCACCACTCATTTGATTGACTTCCAGGTTTATCTGCTCCAAAATACGCTGTCTAAACTCGGTGCGGGCATTTTGCTCCTTGAGTTTCCACCACTTAATTTTCCTCGGTGGTGCAACCGAGTGTCATTTCTGCTCTGATGGTCGTGTCCATTACGAGTACCCGATGTTGTTTGGCACATTCGTCCCGAGAACAACTTTTGCGTTGCGAACTTCGTTCTATTTTGCAATCGGGTACAATAGAAAGTCGATTTGAGTCGAAGTTCCGCCGCTGCGGTATGTCACTAAGTGCTTTTCCTTCTTTTCGTAGAACGTGTTAACGATCCTCAATTCTTTAGCCACTGCAAAATCGAGAATTTTATCACGTTCTTCATTTCGATCTCGGATTGAAAAACCACCATGAACTCTTTCCACTCCTTCATTCTGCGTACCGACATGTCCGTTCAGGTCACTTGCCATTACATATCAAGTGCCGCCCAAACTCTCCGCGCAATCAAACAAATCTTCCCAGAAAGCATCCTTCTCTTCTTCACTGCATCCAACTTGTGGGGCATACACTGAGACGATAATGATGCTTTCGCCGCCGAGATCCAGCTTCAAGGAAATAATCCTGTACTTTTTATCTTCTGTTCCACACCTTCATCGACTAGATATTTGTCCAGTATCACGCCCACTCCGTTCCTTCCGCTTTCTGTCCCGATGTAAAACAATTTATATGCTTCGCCAAGTTCGCGGGCTTTCGATCCCTTCCATCTCGTTTTCTGTATGCAAACGATGTCGATTTTGCAATTTTTCACCATGTCAGCGATGTCTCTGTCGTTAGCTGTCATGGTTCCCACATTGAGACTTCGAATCCTCATTTTTCTCTAGACTAACTTCTTTAGCCGAACTCGTCCTCGAAAGTCCGGTAGCCATCGCTGATTTTTCACAGGTTTAGAGCGATGTTCCTGCGTGTCGCTTATGCGTGAGTAAACTTAAGTTGACCCGCCAACCATCCTATTCTGTCATTACCGATACCGAATTGCAAATCGTTGTTACAGGCTTAATTTCATTCGGTTTTTCGCTAACCCAAAATTGGCAAAATCAAATTCAAGTGCCAGAAATTAGACCTTGTGTTCGAACAGAATTTTGGCGATTTCAGTTTGCAGAAACGCTGTTCCTTAATATATTGTCATTTAAATTTGGATTATATATACAGTGTTCGCAAACAAATTTAATGCAAAAGTGACGTCACAATCAAATCGACAAATATTCATTCTCAAACATTTGGGTTATTTTACTTCAATTTTCGCGAACACAAAATGATTAGATTTTAATCGCGAGCGCTGTGTTCGCGATCAGTTTTGTGCCGAATTTCAATTGACCAAAAACGTTCCGTAACATTTTTTATCGAAAAATATAAAATAGGATGGTTGCCGGGGTCATTTTAAGTTTACTCGCGCATTACGGGGGACGCCCTAGCCATATCCTCATTCTCATTCGTAACTAGCATAGTTTTGGTTTCATCAGAGTTTTGCCTTTCCTGACGCCAACCCTCACTACTTCTCATACGATTGTGGGACCGTCCACGGCAAGTTTAGCCACAAATTAATGCTCACTGCCAAAAAATAGTGGCTACGTCACAGCACCATGGACTAGCTTGTAACGTTGGTAATCTTTTTACGAATTGAAGCTTCGCCGGTAGTTCCAATTATATTCCGTGACCTCTACACTGTTTTTGTCGACATTATTTTGTTTTGTCGTACTTTTATGTCACTCACCATAAACCAGAAACAGAACAATGGTATCATTTTACAATATTAAAGTTCTTACCAATTTTTGTTAGCTTATATATACTATAAAGAGCAATACTCTTTTATTCCGATGTTTAAATTGTCTACCATGACCGATAATAAATAAATATTTCAAACGCGTTAGGATCTTAAACGTACGGCAAGCCAACAACGCTTCCACATCTACAGAGCTTCTGTATTCGTTCAAGCGTTTTATTAAAAAAAACTACACAATAGCGTCAATATATGCGATATACTGTGAGGGACGGAGATTTATCTCAAAAAGTGAGGCACAATACCAACAAATATTACTTTGTTTATCATCACTTGCACTATAAAATACTAAAAAGTTAGGGCCTAAACTGAAACTAATGTTAAGTCGTGAATAAACTATCGGTCTAGATTCCGTTCACCCTCCTTATATCTGTGCCATTGAGTACAGTCCACTCTACCACTTCCAGTCATATAATCATGCTTATGCTTGTAGTGAGACAGAAGATCAATAAAGTAGATACTACTAAGCAGCTCAACACCATCAGGCATGACATTTGAACGCATTACGGAAACAACTATCCTTTGACCAGTCGTAGTGTCTTTTTGCTTTTTGTCAAAACAGCTCACAAGACCATTCGACTTTATAGCAGATCAAAAAGCAAGCCGAGCTGTAGTTTTATCACAGCTTATTCCGGCTATAGAGCAGAGCGGCAACCGTTTACAGATCTACGGGCAGGGACCGCACCCGTTTCCTGTTTCAAATAATCACTCGACTTTGTAAGAGATCAAAAAAGCAAGCTGAGTTTTATCACTGATATTACAGAAATAGGGAAGAACATGACAGAACGGCAACTATTTGCTAATCATTCCGCACAAATATATATATATATACAGACCCGGTTCGTCGGAAACACCACTTTCGCAAAATAAAGTCGTCTTCTCTATAGAAAACAAGAAGCTTTGTGATTAATACTATTACGACGAGTGATTGTTGGTGTTGTTGGGGAATGAAAATGTTGTTGGTCAACAAGCGTTTTGTTGTAAAACTGTATAAATTATTCATAACTACAACGCGGTACTATAATAGAAAGAACGCATGGTCACTACCCCTATTATAGTTGCTATCAATGAAGCTTACATCTTAGCAAACGAAAACTTAGTTTTCACAATATTTGCCCAATGGATAATATCTGCTACGATATATAGCCATACCGCGCTCTGTTTCCGGCAGAAATCGTGTTTTAGGGGCGGTCTGGCAGAAGGCGATAAGGCTGAAACCGTAATTTTGCTTAAAATTTCCATATTTTTAGCATTATATATTGTAGTTCAAACATACATTTATATATGTACAATGATCAACTCCTTTCATTACTGGAAGGAACGAAATTTTAACTTAAAATATTGTTCAATAACATTTAAATACAATAAATGGTTCCCCTAAGATCTTTCGTAATCATCGTGTTGGAAGCTTTCGTCTTAATTTATTTTTAGTCTAAGTTAGAAAAATTACGCCATGTGAATGCTTATGGTAGTTTTTTGACCTATTCAGAGACTTGCGATGCATGTTCAAGTTGGACTTAACTCCATATGTTTTGCAGAATGCAAGCTTACTAAATTTGAACTTACGTACTGGAACGTGGTAATATAGACAATTTTGAGTATTTAGAACTGCTGCAAATTTGTCTGACATAAATTGCGTCAAACACAACTCAGAGCGCTTGTGATTTTTACAAGTAATTTGTATAAATACACTGAAGTTAACTATTTTCCCTGTAATGCAGCCAGGAAATCCAAGTAAGACTGATGGAGCATTACTTGTTTCAATTAAAGAGCATATCTGCTAAGAAAAGAGGAACCTGGAGTAATTTACTTGCAGAACCAGAGAAAACATTTGAACCGCGATTCTCATAGGATAACATATATAATACCGTCTGTCTAGCAACTCGCAGCAAAGACAAACGAAGCGAAATTGCATACTCTACGCTGAATAAGTATATGTACAATAAGTTCACGCAGGGATACATGGTTTAAGCCATGTTGGTCGTTATGGTAAACCGCAAATCCCGAGGCGGCCACGTGTACCCATAAAAAGTAATCATCCAAATATATTCTTAATTTCCTGACCTTTTTAACTTTCAAAAATCAATAATTTCATGGAATTACAGGATTGTCAACGTAGCGGTTATTTTCAATAGACGGTTAAATTTTGTTAAATATCTTGTCGTTAAAATTACATAAATAAGCGTTGCATACAATAGTTTTGAGCTATTAACTGGGCTTCTCTGGGCGACAATAACAAAATGAATCATATATCGACTAATTGTTGACTACAACACTTTTAGCTTGGTACGGTTGCTTGAAAGAGACTGTCACCCAAATTCACTAGTACAATTCAACGTCTTAGACTCAGAGTAATAGTCATTTTTGTTTTTAAGCGCACGGCTTGGCTTTAGAAGATATTTTTTGATAGTTTTAAGTTTATCTTTGTCTTAAAACAAAACATTATTGAATTATCTCAAACAGACAAAATGTGTTCAGTACGTAGCAGTGTTCTGGTTCTAAAACGCGTTCATACTAGAAAAACCTCGGACGATACCATTGCCAAGCGCAGTACACAATACTATTTTGTTTCAAATAGATCCTGGTTGATATATTTAAACAATATATCGACTAAACTGTTTGCAAATCCCAAACGTCTACAATATATTATGTATATACGAGCGGTTAATTTTTTCAAGTTACAATTATACAAAATATGTGATTGCTGATAGCGATAAATAATAATTGTCCAAACACGAACTAAACACTGTCACAATGTTTGGAGTCAATATTATATAAACTCTCTTGTGGCATTAAATCAAGATAAAGTAAAATATGAAGCTTGTCTAATTAACAAGAATGAATATACATATTTCAGAACGTAAAATGCATGCATTTCATACAAATACACCCGTACGTATACATATTCACATACATACATTCGCACATACATTTTACAACACCGTAGAATAAAACATAAATTGATAACACATAGACGAAACGGTATTGGTTCTGTGGTAACAATTTCAGGTTATATTGATGTAAATCACAGGAATGAACTGTTTAACATAGTGATTTGACAAACGTTTTTTATTTGCAAATGCAAATTATCGTGAACAGAACATTACTTAAGCTCGCACATTACTGCGTCAGTGTTTCAGTTTTAATCATCGCCTTGACGAATGCTACGTCGAGGTCTCAAAGCCTCATTTTGTAGTAAAGCTTTCCGGTTTTTCCATTCACTGCGCAAGGGTCCCCATTGGTAAAGAATGCATGAAGCAATTGGTCGTTGCTTGGTAAACCTATCTAGTATGCACTTTTGAGATACACAGAATCTTCAGTATATAAGTTATTGAATAAATAATAATAATAATAATAAAGAAACATTTATAAAGCGCCCTTTTCGCCGGAGCGTTACAAAAGCGCTCACAAATTACACATAAGAAAACACAAACAAGGAATGTACAAACCACTAATACATAGACAATTGAAATGTTCAGAACAGGTACAGTGACAATAAATAAAAATTAAACATAAATAGACTCAGTTTTAGACCATAAATACTGGCAATCTAGTATTTCAGTTTGCACTGAAACATTTTTAATCAAAATTTTATTTCATATAAAATATTTCCTGGAATCGTAAAAATATGTTTTCTCCAAATATGCAACAGAGACAATGTTACAAAGACAGCAACACATTCCGAAAAAATTTATTTCACAGTTGTACGCGACTGTGTACCTAGAATTTCAACCACTTCGTAAATTAGATTGCAGTTCAACTAGCGTTGAACAAACTGATACCGGCGTGATGAATCGAACGTCGCTTGGTTGAGACTCGCTTTCGGTAACTACTGAGCTATGACGACGCTGTTTCTCAGATTCAAAAGTCTTCTCAGAGCGCGAGCGAATCATAATACGCTGCCAAACACATGCTACGTGATGAGTTGATGCACTACTTCGTATTGTATATAAAATAGCTGTGCAACAACCACATGCGTTAAAGGATTAATAAAAAAGTTTGAAATTGTACACATTAGCACAATCTTCTGTCACCTGTTGAGATCTGGAGGCCACAATTTATGAACTAAAATTTTGAACAATTTAGGCAACACTAACACGAATCATACGATATAGAATAATCTATACTTGTTAGGGCATAGGTGTCCATAGGATTGGGGAGTGTTAATATTCACTCTTTGAAGTTTGAACCTACTAAGCCATATCTAGGATCCCTCCGCACGCTACAGTAGGGAAGTAGGCGAAATTTTGGATAAATTTGGCATAAATTGGCAAAAATTTAAATTGTTAGAAAATTATGGGTTGCAAAAAATTTCAAGAACTTGCCACCGTAAGACCGGAACAATCTACCCAACTGAGCTAAGGGACCTTTGAAACCTAAATTTTGGAAAGCAAACAGATGTCGAAATTGCTTATTTATTTAATTAAAAATTATTGAAATACAGCCTATTTACAGAAAACCGTTTGATGCTGTTTTCAACACAAATATTGCCATGAATCATTCCATTATGTGATCGCAGGTATTTTCCATTTTCTAATTGAGGCCAGAAGCCATTACCAATTCAAATATCAATTTAGCTACTTTTATGGTTGCTAGAGTGGAACGAGTACTGTGGCGTGTCCACATTCTATATGCTTGGTTTTATAGGTATGACGACAGACTGGTTCGTGAATAATTTTTGTTTGAAACTTTTACCAATTATATCAAATTTCAAAGCAAAATATTTTAAATTTTGAGCAAGTGCGCAAATTATTACCACACCGCTAACGTAGTTGTCGTGAAGAAGTAGTTTATAAATGCACATGTATATACATACACTAGACACAAGGGCTTATCCAGGGGATCCATGGGTAGGATCACTCATCGGGACATGCGTAGGTGCCCAAAATCTGCCGGCTGAGAAGGTTGTTGGTCTCGGCGGGAGGTAGGCCATGGAAATGCATACTCATAGCGGAGAGGTATTATCCCCCTGAGGCTAAGTCACCGTTCGAGGCGTCACTGAATTTCCAGTGGGAGGTAGCCGGATCCCCTCACGCGCCGAAGTCACGCTGTTCGCCAACCTCCGCCGCCCAGCCCGTGGAACATTTTGACAAAAAAGGTAAAAATCTGGAAAAATAAAGAAATGTTAGGCGAAATAGGCATACATTGGGTGAAATTGGCAGACATCCGGGAGAAAATAACAAAATGTTATAAGAATTCCCCAAAAATTCGAAAATTTATCGCCTCGTACGACTTCCCCCCAGCGGATGATTCGCCTATGGAGGACCCTCCGGAACAACCACTGCCGAACTGGGTTTCAAACAAGCAAGTATATCCAGGGGAGTAACCAAAACCTTTCTACCGGACAACTGTCATTTGCTTCGCCGTATAATTTTTCTGACAAACAAATTTGAAGACGAAGTTTCGCGCGCTGTTCAGGTGGGGATGATGCGGCGCCTCGGAAGGAAGGTACGGCGCCGCGGAGCGAGCGTTTGGGGTGCCTCGGGGGGAGGGGAGGTAGCGGTGCGGCGAATCAAAAAGTGCTGCCGCGCCTTGGGTGGGGTGCTGAGACTTGAAGGAGGGGTGCCGCGCCTTGGGTGAGGCGCGACACCTCGAGGAAGGCGGTGCGGCGTGCCGGGATCCCTCCACCGTGAAATCCTGGATCCGTGACTGATAAGACAGAAGGTTCATTTTGTATCAAACATATCATGCCGCTATGTAATGCGAACGCTTGTATAAACTGGGTCCAACACCAAGATAATTGGAATTAGCAGCAATGCTTTTAATATTTCGTAAGCTAGTACGAAATATGAAAATACTTATATCCAGCGCAACGGATAGATGGTAGACTCGGTTAATATAGATGCAAAAGATTCATAGATGCAGCTTAAAACAAATCGAACCGTACAAAACAAGGACAATGGTAACATTTAGTCTGATATTCGTCCGACAATTTTTTCTTCTTTTTATTCCGTAGCCATTACGATATCAGGATAAAGTCAACAATAACCGTCTGTCACAAAAGCAACACATACACAGTGAAAACATAAGCAAGATAGAACTGACAGTTGAAAAGCCATCATAGACTATAAAACAGCGAAATATACAAAATTGTTGGTCTAAAGTAACACTTTTGGCTATTTGTTTCACAGCTTCGACGACGCCTCGACAATGTCATTCATATGGTATATAGGCTGAAGTACACGTACTGTCAAAAATTAAACTAAATATTGCCAATCAGCCTCAAGTTATCCTGACAACAGCAATGCCGTGCCGTTTTGTCACAGAGTTGGTCTCTTATTCAGTTGCCAAACGGGTTATTGGCTAGATATTAGACCTGCAGCCGAAACATCTCAGATGAGCTGTGCTATGAAAATGTTATTCAGATCACTTCAGCACCTACTATGCTATAGCTGGTAACACCAAAATTTGCCTGATCTCCGCTTAAAAATGGGCACAGTTTAATCCATGCATGTGAAAAGACGATATACCGATATATATATATGCTTTTGCCATTATGAATCGTTGGTTAAACTCAGTCAATAATAACATGGTTAGTACGACTATCAGTTACACGAAATGCATGTAATAAAATCATCAACAAGGAGTTGTGCCCGGGCAACGACACCCACGTATACCAACAGGAGCTGGACGGGCTATGAGCTCAGCTCAAGTTGTTTATATCTTGTACGGCTTTTCTAAAAACTTTGACAGCAGTGAACTTCCCTTTGCTCCAAGCCATACTGTTAAACCTTCTTCCAGGTTGTATAATCGCCGGACTAAGCTATCAACGCACGTCTTCCATTTCGTATCACTTGTTTTCTGGAGCTTTGGCAAGCATGATTTGCATGACAAAGTCGAACAACAGGTGGCCAATGTATAACTTTCAAAATTTCCGCTGCCTCTATTCTGATTCCTAACTCAGCAATTTTGAAAATTTGATCGTATAAGCAAGAGCTTTAATAGATTTAAAGTCACTGCTATTCTCACGAAGTGCTCACTTACTGTGAAATACCTTCACGGCATGTAAAGATTTTAACAGCATTGTCTCAATAACATGGCATTATTTTATTTTGTCGGTCACTATGACAATTTCTAGGCTTTGTTCAAGCATATTACACAACTTTTACATGTTTTCAACAAATTCCGACAGAAGTACAATGTAGTCAAAGTAATCATGATCAGTTGTTTTAGCCGCTTGTCAGATGATTATAACTGTCATTCCCTCATCATTGTCTCAATAACATGGCATTATTTTGTTTTGTCGGTCACTATGACAAATTCTAGGCTTTGTTCAAGCATATTACACAACTTTTACATGTTTTCAACAAATTCCGACAGAAGTACAATGTAGTCAAAGTAATCATGATCAGTTGTTTTAGCCGCTTGTCAGATGATTATCACTATCATTCCCTCATCGGGTTTTATAAGTTCAGTCTTCAGCACCCAATCGTAGATGAGGTTGAACAGAATAAGGGATCGCATGGAACCTTGCTTGCCACGCAATCTATCGCATATTCTGGGTAAGGAGACGCATCAACCCTGTTATTATACACCAATCCTGATAACCTTGCGCGCGCAACACTCCAAAATGATAGCAAACAACATTGTATTATGTCTTCGACTTCCATCAACTTTGTTGGTCACATAGACAATACAGATTTGAAGTCGACAAATTTAACTACATAGAACACCGGTTATTCGTTGCCGTAGGAAATCGTAGCGGGGAGCTTGGCCAGCTAACTACAGTCCGCCTTGAAGCCTGCTTGATTTTCGCGACGGAGTTTGCCCAGTACCGTTTTACATGGCCTTAGCGCAATAGCTTATAAGACAGTGAAAACAACGTTAGTCAATAATTTTGACCCCTGTAGTTGCTAGCATTATGAAGATAAATAATAGCTGTGACCGAGACTTCTGCAATTTTGTTTGAACTTTAATTCACGGGCGCGAACACCGGGAGGTGGGTACCCCAGAAACTTGCCTGCAAGAGCAGCAATGTAGATCGTCCGCCAAGAAATATGACAAGTTGTTCAATCATCTATGCATATTTATAAATATGTCTGGAGTCTCCCAAAAAATTCCATAATGATCAATAATGTATATAGAGTATATGCCTGGGGGAGGGATATGTAGGTCGATCGTCAAAGAAATCAAGTAAGCTCATCATGCATTTATATAAACTCGTTAGTAATCATCATGCACATAACCGGTGAGCGATTGCAAGATGAACCATGTTCTGTTCAGCCCCCCTCCACAAAGTTTTTCATCCCACTGCGATCCGTCACCTCAGATTTTTTGTTACGTTTATGTCCTTGGTTCGGATTGTTTTGAACAGCGCTATACACGACCCGTTTTAAGCATCTCTCATCGTATTACGTCTTCTCCAAAGGCTTTTCGGTGTTCAGGTTCCGAACCTCTATTAATCAATGTTTCGTACAGACTTGAAGCAGGTTTAATGTCGGGCGGCTGCGCACTCACTTTCTTATCCTAGCTTAATACTACTATTACCACTGTATTCAATACCTCACAAAAATGAATTTCCAACGTTGGAAACGTAGGTAATGTTCGATAATAAAATTATTGCGTGCATCGAAATTACGTTCGCTAGCTGGTGCCACCATATATTATGTCTTTAAGAAAACTATAGAATTTCCTCGGGTTACTTACGGTGTACTGACAGCAATTATCTCTCTCATGCCCGAATTATGATATTTGTGTATCGTGCGATGTTAGACAAACTCAAGCCGGCGCCAGGGATCGAACCTGAAAAGTACAGGTAAAAGGTGCATATGCTGATCACTGAGCTACCTAGAAGATGTTGCGCGGTTCCACAAAGAACCTCACAACGCGATAGAATAACAAATCACGGCAAACGTTCAGGACACGACAAACTCAGTAGACAACGATGACAACGTGCGTCAGGTCTAATTGGGCCTAGTGGGTATGAAAGGATAATGCGATAGACTAATTTTTAATTAATACATTGGCAGAGGTGTTCGATTGTGCACACATATACGTGTTATATACTAAACGCGGCGTTTCTTCATTTCTGTTTGTTTTCCGTCTGAAACACTCCTTCACACAGCTTTTAAGGTCTTTAATACAAAAGTACACATGGTGTTTCGCTTCGAAGTACTTCTTGTAGATGGATTAGTAGATCTTAAGATCTTTTTCTACGCACATAGCGAACCGGGAAAACACTTAGAAAAATGGTTGTCTTCATTCGATGAAAAATAGAAAGTATTTTTCACTCGAACCGAACGGAAAAACTAGCGACGACGTTTTGTCAACTGCAATATGGGCCTAAGTAAATAGTACCGCAAAGATAAATATTACTTAGCATACTGCAATATTTTGTAAAAAGGAACATTTTTTCCAACAATAATTAGCAGCCTGTCACTGGCAGCGAATGTTGAGCGAATAAATTCAAAATATTATCCACTTTTGATGCATAATAGTCCTTTACCGCAATAAAGCTTACATGCGCGAGATCCAAAATCCCACGGTGGTATCTGGGTCTTCATATGGAGGGTGGGTGCTTTCTGCTTCACTAGTGATATCAGCCGGTCGCCGAATGGGACGGGGTGAACGGGAGCAGTGCTTTTGGCGCCAGCTATGTGTTCAACGCATCAGATGTCTGCAGGGGGGTGGTCGGATGACCTGTCGGGAATGGGGGTGGAAGAGTCCTCCATGACCATGTATGAATATGTATGTCAAATCGAGTATGTATTAAAACTGAACACTTTAACGCCCGATTTGTAAAAAATTGCATTCAGGAGGAAGAACAAAGAAGAGTGCGTGCTGGTGCGTTACACCAGACTATAAATTTTATTTCATTATATACATTCTTGAAAAAATTGTAACAACATCCACCACTGAAGATTACTATGACCGGAGTAAACAGTCAACCGCAACCCGTTTCTAACCATCGAGACTCAAATAGCGTCAGTAAGAACCGCAAACAACCACCATCATTGTCAGCGACTTCAAAAACAACAAATCGACTGACACCGAAATCGTCCTGCAATCAGTCGGAGGTCTACCAGCCGGAAGCATCTCCATGTAGCGCCAACAAAAACCGGAATTCCGCGAATCTATGTTGTGAGTGCTCTACAGATGGAGGCGAATCTTGCTTCGCATGTGACTACTGCAACAGGTGGATCCACTTTGCCTGTGCCGGCGTTGATTCAACAATAGTACCGATGCTGCAAGACAACAACTTCATAATCATCGCTTGCTCCACCTGCCAACGAACCCAACGGGACAATAAGCCATTACCAATGACTCAGAATATCGCTTCCGACAGATTAGATCGTCTCGAACAACAAATCGTTTCTTTAACCTCTGCAATTACATCCAGTACCCAAGCTACCGGCAATCATACTGCTAACGAGGGTACGCCAGCACAGTCTGGCAACCGATCGTACGCTCAGGTGTTAAATGCAACTTCAGGCGGCAAAGTTGTCATCGCTCAAACCCCTGTAGAAGACGTCGAACAAAGACGTTCAGTGGTTATCTATGGAGTACCGGAAAACGGCACAGATTTAGCAGATGTCAACAAAATCTGCAAAGCACTGGACAAATCTGCATGTGTTACCAAAGTCTTCCGAATGGCAAAAATGACAAGGAGTCAAAATGGGATACCTAGGCCTCGGCTTCTAAAGGTGCGAGTTCCTTCGTCATCTGGCGCAAAAATCCATTCTACATGAATCCAACAAACTGAAACAATTGGATGGAATGCAGAATATTTTCATTCGCCGCTCAATGAACATTGACGAAAGGAAAATTCTTTCAACACTTAGAAAAAAGGCGTATGATCTAAATCGTGAACTGGAGCAAACTGATAATAATCGATCTAAATACGTGGTGACAAATGATAAACTGGTGCTATTCAAAGGGTGTTCCAAAAACGATAATGGTCGTCTCGTTGGGGGTAAACATGTCGATTTAAACAATGAACTGGTAACACAAGGTGACAATACAATCCTTCATTTAAAAGAAAATGACCTCGTGCAGGTAAACTAACTAAGGGGACAAGCCAAGTTAGGACAAAGACAACAAATGTTTTAGCTTGCAAATACTTTAATGCACACAGCCTAAACAATAAGTTAGGCGATCTCGAGCTTTTACTTGCACCAGAGCATTATTCTATTATTGCAGTAGCTGAAACGTGGCTACACAGTGTAACACCAGACCAGATGTTACGGTTTCCGAAATATCACGTTTTTAGGCGTGACCGAGTAAACGGTAGAGGCGGAGGTGTTGCACTATTTATCCACAATTCTATTAAATACTGTAAATTGTCTATTAATCAGCGTTGTTTTGAAGATTTAGAATGTGTAGGCATCGACATCATTGGGGAAACTAAAACAAGATACATATGTGTATATCGTGCGCCCAGGTCCCCGCTGCACTATACGGAGTTACTTACAGAATATATAATATCCAGCTCGAATTGTGCTTGGCCTGTAATAATTGTTGGGGATTTCAACTTTCCTGAGTATCAGTGGCCAAATAACACATTTCCATTACCAGTGATTACCAGATGTTCTATAACCGTATTAGCCAAGCTGGACTCCAACAACTACTAGATTTCCCAACTCGTGAACAAAGCATCCTTGACTTGTTATTAACTACATTCCCGCTTAATGTCCCCATTGTTCATTGCGAAGAGCCGTTTGCAAATTGTGACCACTATTCCATCGATTTCCACATCGTGTCTGGAAACCAGCCCAACAGCAGGGCTCGCGAACATGCAACGATGTTTGATTTTAAAAAGCTAACTTTGCAGATCTTAACAATTTCCTGGCTAGTATAGATTGGACAACTCTCTTAAACACCGCGTTTACTGTCAATGATAAGTGGTTATTATTTCATAATGTATTAATCTATGCTTGTGAATTGTTTGTTCCTAAAATATTATATGTACGTAAAGCGCGAAAGAGAAAATATCCATATTATATAAATCGAATGATATCGAAGAAGCGACAAGTGTGACGCACAACAGGAAACTCTGCAGAATATAAACAAATTAGCCAGAAACTTTCTAAAGCTGTTTTCGTCTTTAATAAAAATCGTGAAGAAAAATGGCTATTAGATACTGGAGACAAACGTAAACTGTTCAAATACGTGAAAACCAATGTTTTACAAAATCAAGAATTAGTGCGCTCAAAACTACCGAGAACCAACTTGTTACCAAAGATAACATCCGATCTAATATACTTGCCTGCGCATTTTGTGATGTTTTTGTTAATGATAATGGTATTACTCCTACAATTTATTCATCCAACACCGGCAATGTACTGAACTGGGTCACCTTCTGTCCGCTTATCGTTCACTTTCACATGGGAAAACTAAAACACAAACATAGTCATTCACCTGATGGCCTGACCCAACAGTTTCTCAAAAACTAAAGGACTCCCTGTGCTTTCCACTGGCCCACATTTTCGAACAATCTTTCATAAATAGTACGCTTCCCGACATGTGGCAGTGTTGTTGGTGTATACAAAAAAGGTGACTCTGGAGATCCGTTAAACTATCGTCCAATATCGTTTACATCGAATTGTTGCAAACTCATGGAACGGGTCATAAATTCCGCTCTTATAGATTTTATGAAAACTAACAATATTATTTCTGAACATCAACATGATTTTACATATCGTAAATCAACTTGCACACAATTACTTGAGTGTATATCAGAATTGTCCAGGACTGCAGATTCTGGAGATTCTGCAGTCATTGCATACATTGACTTTGCCAAAGCCTTCGATACGGTTTCTCATCCTAAATAGCTGTCTAAACTATCAGCTGTTGGGGTCACAGGGCACTTACATAAATGGATAAGTTCCTTCATTAGTAAACGTACTTTTAAGGTTAAAGTAAATAACTGTTTATCAGAAGAGCATCAGGTATATTCTGGAGTGCCTCAAGGCAGTGTACTAGGCCCAACCTTATTCTTGTTGTACATTAATGATCGTGTATGTCATAATTTTAGTAATGTATCATGTAAAGCATTTGCTGATGATATTAAGCTTTTATGTCGAATTCCAAGATGTCATCCTGAAAAAGCAGTACATGATTTGCAAGACGCATTGTCTTACATTGAAAACTGGTCCAATATATGGCAACTTAAAATATCTCCTTCAAAATATCAGGTACTTCATATAGGCCGAAATAATCTCAACGCAGAATATATTATCAGTAACCACGTTATTTCTGCATGCAACTCTGCTAAAGATCTGGGTGTTACATTTTCTAAGGATTTGAAATTTAGCAGCCACTGCAAAAATATTGTAACTAACGCTTATAGGATCTCAAACATGTTGCTACAATGTCTTTACACATCTGACCCTTACACTTTAGTACGTGCATATACCACTTGTATGCGTCCGATACTAGAATATTGCTGCTGCTGCATATGGTCGTCCATAGCTGTCAATGATATAGACATGATAGAAAAGGTTCAACGGTACTTCACACGCCGTATTTTTAAACGGTCTGGTTTAGAAGATACTAGTTACAAAAATCGACTCAAGTTTTTAAACCTTGTTCCGCTTGAGTTAAGACGTTTACAAAATGACTTAGTCATGATGTATAAATGTATTCATGGAAATGTTAATCTTTCTTTCATTCGAACGAACTGTTTGTTGATTCTGGTGAAACCCGTACACGAGGACAAGTATTAAAATTGAGTCTGCCAAAGCCAAAGACTAATCTTCTTTTTACTCGTTCATGTTTCGAAATATTGGAACATGGAATAATTTGCCTGAAACTGTTAATGGTATATCAATAGTGCTTGCTAGAAATTCTAAAAGTTTTAGAGTAATATTATCAAAACTTGATTTCACAGCAAACCTCAAATTTGGAAGAAACTTATAAGCAGATATAAGAGGTAGGCTTGTCCCCCTTTCTGTGTAACTTTTATTACTTGTTATTCTCAGTCTGTTTTGCTGTTCGATTTGACAGGATCTGGTCTGTTCCACTTGGGGATACCTTGTAAACAGACATGTATATATTTTTCTATACTATAAGGCTGGCTTGACTGGTAATAAATATTGTCGTTGATTTAGTTTACGTACACGATACACAGTCGCGTTGTATAAATACGATCAATGTCTGAATAAATACGTTTTCAGTTTGCTCGTGAATTGTGGTCGAGCTATGTTCAGATCACTTAGGTCTCTGGGAAGAAGATTCCACGACATTGAGCCCAAAGATCGAAAACTCTCGCTCCAACAAACGTCAATACAAAAAATTTGGCTAGCAGCTAGTCGGGACACGGATGACAACTGAAGCATGCCTCTGAGTAGTGAAGGCGTTTCAGAAGAGAGAGCATTGAAAATGATAGATATATCTTTATACAGTATATGCGCGTTTCCAAGGGTAACCAGTGCAGCTCATGTAATACAGGAATGACATGCTCTCGGATTCAGGCCAGACTTATACAGAAATGTTATGCATGCAATGCTCATATCCTTCCACATTGCCCATGTGAAGTATAGACTAGACGAACGATACTGCACTAATTTCATGTCGTTAAGTCGGAACGACTAGGCAGTACAACCATGCAGTTTCAACCATGACTTGCGCCCCTGGAAGTGCACTGCATACAATTAGATCTTGCTGTGGTGCACAATACTTAGGCTCATCATATTGAGGCATGCCATGATACTGTTAATCAATCGGGAGTTTCACATATGAAAGATGCTCCTAAAAATTTTATCTGAAAACAAAGTAAGGTAAGTTTTAATAGCTTTTTAACCGCTAGTTTCGTAAGTCATAATATAGCTGACGCGTAGGTTTGACCCTGATTGCGAAGCAATCGGTTTTTGGAGTATGAGATGATTGGGAGTACAGAAACTATGACAGCATCACTGAAAAGATGATAGGCCCCTTCCAGGTATCCCCACAAGTGCGCTAGAGGCGATTTGAGCAAGTTTTGGAAAAAGAGTAGATGTCGAAGATCTAATGTTCCCACCACAGCCACCCACAACCATTAACAGAGGAGGAAGACTTGACAGGAATACCGTAAGTCAAAAATCTAAACTTTAACCGTGTACCCAGGCTACAGTTAGGCTTAGCCTTACGCTCAGGGGTGACAAAACATTATGTGATTATTCGAGTTTGGTGCAACAGTTCTTTTCCATTATCCCCCGGCCCGCGTTTGCCCAAAACTGGTCAGATTCTGGAAATTTTGGTATTTTTGTGATCCTCGAGACCTCCTCTGATCATTGCAACCAAAAATTGAATTTTTAAAATTTTAAATTTTTCGGGTCCTAAAAACCCAAAAAATTTTCTAAAACTATCGGAGGCTGAGAGGCTCAGCAATTGAACAGTTTTTGGTTATAACTTAGGATACAGTTATTGGATCCCGTTAAAGTAACATCATTAGACTCAGCTCCTCGTCAAGCCGCGTCGAATGGTGGGTAAAAATTTAATTTTTAAGAAAAAAATTTTGGGTTTTTAAGGGGACCCTTGGGACCCGAAAAATCGAAAAAATTTTAAATTTTAAAAATTCGATTTTTGGTTGCAATGATCAGGGGAGATCTCGAGGATCCCAAAAATACCAAAATTTCCTTTTGGGCGCGGTCTACGGGGGGGTAATGAAAAGAACCTGCACAACGTTATAAAAAACGCTGGGTGGGGAACTGGACATGATCGTTGATCTGAGATGACTGCTCATTTCTGTGGTCTAAACGAATCCGTAGTAGACAGAATAGCCTTTTTCTGTTTTCCATTCGTTTACATTTTACAGGTATATTTAAGTATTTCATTCTTCCTTCCGTCATGATATTATTGTTGCTTTAAATTAAATAAGTTTTTTTATACCGTTACAAATAATATTGTGAATCCTCATAATTCCATTACATAAATACTTAGCTTATAATAATAAAATGCAACTCTTCATGAAATCCTTTTCAAACCTTCACTGAACGAAGACTGTAGTTAAAAAATATGACAATAAACTTTTTGCATCATTATAATTATTGTCGATATTATTTACAATTTTCCATGGGAAACTGTCCCAAATCTAAACAAAAAAAATTTACCCCATAAAATGATGAAAAAAATTTAATTATTCACTTGATAGTAATGATTTACAACGCTAAAATCTTTCTCCAATAATTCTTCAATATTTATATTTTCCTATTGGCAGAAAATAATCTATTATATATAAAATGCAGCGAAGATGGGTACAAAATAATGTAGAAATAATAATAATATTAATTTATCTTCTAGTAACATCTGCATCACCAACATTATTACGAAAATTCTTAATCGAAAAGCGAGAAACTATCATGCTAAAATTAATATAGAACGAACAAAATGAAATATTGTATTCGAATTTAAAATAAAAATGTGTTACATAACGGAGTAAAAGACACCAATATATATATATATATATATATATATATATACTACGTATGACTTATATTACGGATCGTTGGTTTATTGCCTGTATTTAAATACTCGGTGAGAATTGAGAATAGTAGAACACAGCGTTCACAGAAAAGTCAAAATAAGATTAATTAGGCAGTCGTGATTCCCGCCAGTGGCAGTTGAACGGCCATATGCGTCGAACACAATCGTTCTATTTCAGCGGTGGATGTCATATTAGTCGAACGACTTCGTTATGCATTAATTGCCCCGTGCTAGAAATCTTCGCACCGTAAAGGTTAATATCATTGAAAAAATGCAGAAACAAAACAATGAATAACATGCGGAGCTATGTAAACACAACTCACTTATATTGGAAACTACTACAAGTTGGGGTAATGAATCAACCATTAATTAATGCGTCTAGTCCAGATAATTTCAAGAAACTACTCGATAAAGTTGATTTAACCAGATTTTTAAATTTGATCGAAATATATAATCAGAAATTAAAATGGATTTACCCCCTTTTTCTGATATAATTCATTTATTAACTGGTCTTGTAAGTCATGTTTATTTAAATTTGTGCTATATGTTGTATTATATTTGCATAATGCTGGCAGAGGATGTTGCAGTCAGGCTATACCTTAATGGTTGGGCTCGCGATGGTGGACTTAACTCCGGATGCAAAACCCTTTGAACTATAACATCCAATGAACGGTAATAAACGATATACTACTAATATTAACCGCAATATTAATTAAAGACAACATCGACGTAGCCTTGAGTATGGGACTCTATCCTCAAAGCCAAGTTTTGCAGACGACATTTTTTTGAACCTGAGGGGTAAAAACGTGAAATGTTTCGCTCCTTCGGGGCGTGCCTCAATTCCCCAAATCAAATCTCACAATTATCAACAACGGCGCTAAATTATCTTAATTTTCTGAACTTGAGACCAGGCACGGATACAGCTGGACGGAAACACTCGCAATATTCTTCATTTTCGCCAATTTTGCCTTAATATTAGCATTGCCAGCAAACATTGTTAAAATACATCAAGCGCCTCAGGCGCGCGGAGGAAGGAACGGTGCATAATTTCACGGGGGAGGGCCCGGAACATCATGGAGGGTGGGGGTGTGGAATCTGACGAAGGATCACCTCACTGGAAATTCCTCTAGCTACATCGGTGGTAATTAAATATTGATTTGATATTTAATATTGATTCAGGTACAATTGAAATTTGTTTGGAATGCCGGCTGTAGTAGCATTTTCAACTTTTCAGCTTTGGTATAGCGTAAGGAGCAATTTGCCACATTTAAATTGGAAAACGTTTATCTGAATCATTGTCGAGCGTTGTTTTTTTATAATGGAAAGGTTTAGCTAAACGATAAATTTAAAATCCAATTGTTCGCGCACAGCAAATATTTAAGGCATATGAGAAGCTTAGAGAACCAAGCAGTGTTTGATAATAATAGCTTTCTTATTTTCGTCTATAAAACAAAACAGCAATAATATGTTTCGTTTGTAGAAAATAAAACCTATTTAGCTATTGAGAAACACGAAAAACCAATTATCACTAAATTGCGAATGAAATCAAAGACGTAAAAGCGTAAAAGTATGGTTAAAAGAAAAATGATAGTCCGATTTCGAGTCACGACATGCCGCAATATCAGTCCGGAAACTCGGTTTTTGCGAATAGGAGGAGTTTATATTTTTCTAATTTTCTAAAATAGGAAAACAGCTTCTTGCTGCGCTGATCGCAACGCCCACTGCAAAACGTTCCGTCAACACGCTTTATCAAAGACTAAATAGAAGGTCGCTCTGAGTAAGATCAGACTGCTGATTGCTGGAAAAGAGGTTTGTTTTTAAGAAAACTACTAGCGAAAAACGGAAATTCATTGACTTTTATATATAAGCTAACGCTTATTATTTGATGCTATGTAAATCCAGCGAAAAGTTCAATGTTGTTCTATATGTAGCCTCATTTGTGTTCGTAGATAAAGTTAGAGGCGTTAGGTTATCACATAATACATGTGGCAACTATTTGAGGATATGAATTATTAGAAGAATGTATAAATAAAATGTACAGCTAAAGTATGTGGTTTAATTAAGAAAGCGAAAACTGAATCATTTTGTTTACTTCCAAATGACAAATCACAAACGGATGGGTTTGGTCAAGAAGTAATTGCGAACAATAACTATCTACGAGCTTTTCAAAAATTAACTAGCGGCATTTATATAGTAATTCTGAAGCGGTGATATTAGTTGCTTCCAGAAGCAAACGCAAACTGAAGACTTTAAGAAGAATTCGATAAAAACCTTATACGATATGTTATATAGTAACAGAAATTCAACAAGATAAATCATGATCCTTATAACATGTATTTTTACCACTCGAAAAACATGGGTCTTATGACATGAACAACTAGGCAATTACTGCACTAAGGCCGTGGTCAAAGATAGTATACGCTCATATACTTGACTTGAAAATGTTATTACAAAATAATTATATAAATCGTCGGTTTTCCTTTAGCCTTAGACAAGCCCTCGCACTAATATATTTTATTTTGTAGTAATAATGATGCTGGTAGATCGCAAACATCACATTTGCTAAGTAGCTTTTAAACCACTAAAGGCAGTATTTTAGTTCGATAGTAAAATTTTTTTCCAGTTCAATGTCAAGCAGTCATTAACCGATTACTTAATGTATTAGAACTGATCATTAATAGGCCAATATTTTGTTTCTCATTGTTTTGGATGAGTTGCCAAAAACACCAGCTTTATTTATGCATGAGTAAACTTAAGCTGCGTAGCCTTCCATCCCCTTTTTAAATTAGCGATTGGCAATCGTTTATTCAGTGTACACGAAATCCATAAAATTATATGAGAACAAAAATGGCGCTTTTTGGTAATGAAATTAAAAACGTAAATGAACAAGGAATAGACTGCTTACTGATTGCGCCTGAAGTGTTAGCGAACATCTTACTTTTCGAATACGGGTTAAAATCGTGAATTTTCGATTTTGTTATCGAACGTAAACACGACATTTTTCAGTTTTATAATCTTGTTCAGGAACAATAATCTACTATTATAATTACATTCAAAATGTTCGTTAACGCCGTTTTCATAATAAATTTAATTTCAATTTTAACTTCAATAACAATAATTTCTGGACTTTGCTGTGACTGAACTATGATACTAATTTATAAGGTATGCCCGTTCAACCGTTATGTTCGCCAACGTCTTTAGTTTAGTGTATATCCTGAAAAAACAAGTATGGTCGATGGTCGAACGATGTTATGTTCGCGAACAGAACATATGGAGTTAACTATATACTGTATTGGATGCCGGATTTCCAGTTAAAATTTGATTAAGATTGTCCACATTATAATATATTTTAGTTATGAACGTTCGCGAGCAATAAACGCATCATTAATATCTTTTTTAGTATTAACGTAGTTTTAGAAGTAGTTTTAGAGTAGTTTTAGAACATATATGTGCGCGAACAGCTTGATCTCAACAGTACTTTATGTTTGTGGGCAATTTTGTGCATAAGAAAGTTAGTTCTGTTCGCACACACAAAATTTATAGAATTGTATACATAATAGAACTGTTCGCGAACCAATCAGACCGTTAAGAATATCAAGAATTATAATAATAATAATAATAATAAAGAAACGATTATAAAGCGCCCTTTTCGCCGGAGCGTTACAAAAGCGCTGACAAATTACACATAAGAAAACACAAACAAGGAATGTACAAACCACTAATACATAGACAATTGAAATGTTCAGAACAGGTACAGTGACAATACCGTTTTTTTACATATATACATTTAAACACTTATTACGTATTTTTTAATACACACAATCAAACAAGATCTAAGCACTGATGAATTGTCATTGACGAGGAAATAAGTGAGTTTTAAGTTTAGATTTGAACGCAAATAGCGTTAATTCAGAGTCCCTTAACGATCGCGGTAATGTGTTCCATAGTGAGGGCGCTTGAAAGGCGAATGTTTTTGTTCGTGTCCCGTGTGTTTGGAGTAAACGTTCACTCGATAGGCGCGGTGTCACTGCTGAGTGTAACATGTTGGCCAAGTATTTGGGTTCATTTGAAGCCAACACATTGTATACAATTACTAAAATTTTAAACGTAATTCGTTCTCGAAGAGGTAGCCAATGAAGACGTCGTAATACCGGACTAATAGGATCCCATTTTGCTGAGCACGCAACTATTCTTGCAGCGGTGTGTAAAGTTCGGTGTAGAGGTTGCATGATGTACGTTGGGACATTTAAATATAAGGCGTTACAATAATCAAGTCTACTCATAACAAACGCCCGTATCATGGTTTGTGCAGTATCATCACTCAGTCGGCGTCGGAGGCGGCTAATTGAGCGGAGTTGCCAGGCGCAGGTGGCAGATAACTGGTTAATGTGTTGAACCATGGTTAGTTGATTGTCTAAAGTAACCCCTAGTATTTTTATGGTATTAGTCGGTATGATAGTTGCCGACCCTATTACAGTTGGTGGTCCAGTTAAATTCCCTGAATGGAAATAAATTAGTTGGGTTTTAGAATCGTTTAGAATTAAGTTATTTGTGTTAAACCAATGTTTCAGTCTATGTAGAAGATCTGTCAGTGATGCAGCAACGGTGGAAATGTTGTCTGGGTAGAAATGTCGATAAATTTGGATATCGTCAGCATAGTTTTGTACTTTGCTATTTGGATATCGTCAGCATAGTTTTATACTTTTATACTTTTTGCATAATTATGTTTGCATAACGAAAAATTCAAAATGCAAGTAGCCTAATTTAGCATTTCGGAACGCAGTTATGGTGAAAGTGTAAAAGATGCATTGTGTTAGCTAATGTAACCTGAACGTTTGTGTAATCAAAGGTGAATTCAAAGGTGAATAATTAGATATTAAGCGTTCGCAGAACGGAAAAGGATGGCAATAGCGTTAGGCTATTGTACATATTAGTTTGTTCTCTAACAACATTTTGTATATGATGTCAAAAGATGATGGTAGGCGGTGCAACTCAAGTTTACTCATGCATTGCTCCTGTATGTTGACGGATGGTTGGTACACCGAACAAGCGATTGCCCATAGCTAAAGGCAAAAAGGGATGGTAGGCAGCCAACTTTAAGTTTACACGTGTATAATGTAACGACGTTCAAGGTAATTGCCCACTATCTAATGACACATGCACACTGAATATTTAATTCTTTCATGCCTAACGCTGCAGTTTCATTGTATATATATTTACACGTGGCTTGTTATTCGCTCATTTTCTGGCTGCTTGTAAACAATCCAGATATGATGCAAAGCGCTGACTTGATTTTTCAACCATTTCACGATGCTCGAATTAACATTGGTACAGAGCATCCTTTAACCTTAAAACACACCACAGCAATAAAGCACATATTTTTTCTTACAGCCACGAATTTCCGTGAACTTACGTTTAGTAATTTAAAGTAAATTACAATATAAAAATATATTCTCGAAGCTTTTGACTCTTTTATGACCTTGTACATGCATTTGTGAGCACAATAGTACCATTTGATAGGTATGCTGTTTGAGATTACTTACACGGTGAAACGACGACAGAAAACATTCCAGCGCTTTGGGTTTACATGCGATAGTTGTTAAATATGACAAATTATAGCATGAAACATTTACATTTTAACTTTTTTATTTCAAGTTACAAAAGGGAAGCATGGTATAATCAATAATATATACGCATTCCGCACAATTAAATGTGCTGTAATTTCAGCCACATCGACGTAGGCTTTCACATGTCTCTGTGATAACGAAATTTGTATAGAGTTGGTTTTTGCGGTTAACCGTTTCGTGTCCAACGAGCCATATTTGCATCTACGTGCAACGCAACGCGTTGGGTTGACTGCGTTTGTCGTGTATTGTTTGCTTCTACTTGCGTTGTAACTCTCTCGTCCTGCGAGAGATCTTAAGAAATTGACCGACAACTCCTTGATAACTCGGGGGTTTACGTACGCCGCTCGCAGAAGTACGACCAATGTTCAGCGCTCGGCACCATAATGACTTTATAAAATATAGCTCACCAAGCATTTTGGATATCAAGGGCTTAAATCTCTCACCTATTTCTTTTTGTGTAGCGGCGTGATCACCGCCATAAGCAAGCTACCTATGTTCATTTGTAGTTTTACATATGACAGTATAATCGTGATAAAGTACAAGCAGTTGGTTATCAAGAACACCTAATCGATGTAAAGTAGAAGTAGGTAGACGGAAGTACGAGTACCTGGCGATGACATTAAAATTGTATAACTGAAAATGAAAACAGTTTTGTAAAATTTTCGTTGCTATACGCCAATTAAGAGGAGATATAAATATGATGACTCTTAGACACGCATAATGTTAAACGGACTGTTGAAGGTGCGACACACATAACAGTGACTCAAAAATAAAACGAACAACCAAAATTCAAACCACATCTTAAAAATATGTTAAAAACACTTGGCCACATTAATCAAATTTCTGCCACTTTCAGGTAGTACGGTAAAATTTTGCTAAATACATGCTATAAACAGTATATCTGATGAATCTTAGCATTTATTTAAGTCATTATTTGAAATTCCTAATTTTACACTTCTTATGATATTGATGTAGCAATTTATCTAATTAATCATATACGCCGAAGCAGAGGTTCGGGGTCGGACCCGTTTAAGCTTGGTTTACTCCCCCTGAAGATACCGCCGTACACTCTGGTGCGCCCCAACCCAGCATCTTTCACCGCACCCGTTTCGCGGAAAATTTTTTAGCAAAAATAGTTAAAAATTAGGTCATCGTGAGGGGGGAGTGGGAGTCGTTGACTCTTACTTTTTTCAGCACTCCAGGTATATAAATCTGGGTGTTGCTAACTGAAAGGAGAAATCCTATTTTTGTTAAACTAATGCTTCGTTCTTATAGTAAACCGACCGGCACGTGGAGAATTGGGAATATATTTATTGCTAAAAAACCGTTATCAACTTTCGTGAAGCAGCAGTATATGCTATAAAATATGTATTTGTTCATCCAAAGGGTGACCAAAACTATTCGTGGAAGGCGACTGCCTTCAAAACTGTAAATATATATACCTTATCAATTATGACCTTCACTGGTGATACGGTAATAATAAAGGTCACCTAGGAATTATAATTATATTGCGACAGGTACTACTTCAAGCACTGTTTCATTAGTCATAACGGATACATCTATGTTTATAATAGCTCTTTTTGTATTAGTAGATCAGTGACCTAAACAAGCGTCAATCTGAAAATATAACTTCAACTACGAAATATCAACGTTCCAAACAAAATTTGAATAGCTTATTTGTGACTGAAGCAAACGTGTATTTAGTCACTAAAAGCATAATGTTTACTGGTAGTGAGCATCGCCTGAAGCTTTGACTCATGGCAAGCTACACGACAGTGACAGCGTTTATTGCTATCACCACAAACCAAGCTGTATTATTATGCTAATGTAACTTTGAATGAAACTTATATATATTTAAGATCATTTAAATTCAAGACGTGGATTTATTAATGCTTCGTCAATTAAGCAACAGACGCCTTTACCTGCTGTACGTAAGCAAGGGTTACAAATTATATATGTATAAGTTTACGACTTATACTCTCTTTGTGAAAAATAAGTGCGCTATCTTAAAACTCATACAATCTTACCGCTGGAGTAATGGTATGTAACGCCAGTCAGTCTTTGGGCCTGCAAAACAAAATGGCTCAGCTGCAATCTGGTCTAATACATGCAGTATGAGCTATTTTGAGAAATGTGCAGTTGATAACCTTTGGGTTTACACTAGGTAATAGCAAGTTTTATTATTCCTCTTCTGCTGCGTGACTTTTCAGTAAACTGAGAAACTGCTGCACCAATGTTTATGGTTTTTCAGGGGTCCATCACACTCGAAAGGCTCATGGAACAGTTTATAAACTTGATCCATATTGCCCTTCCAGTGTTGCAACAATTTCATCAGAGAAATTCCGGTAACAAGCTTTCTATGTTTTTATTGTTGGCACGTTGATGCGATTTGTGGCTGTTAGTTAGGTTCTGTTAGTTTGCTCTAATTCATTAGGTTTGTGGAATCTGAAGCACCTAAAACGCGTTGGAAAACGCACACATCAGTTAAAGTGATCCGCAATGTAATACATGACATCATTATATAATGGTGGCCCAGTAGTCCCAGGAACTGTCGTACCAATACACGGAGTAGGTGGCCAACTCTCGTCGTAACCCGATTTTTTGCCTTTTTTGTTTCAGAAAATATATAGAGCTGGTAACAACCAATAATACGTATAATGTAACAGTAATACAACATAATAAATGGCTCTAGTAAGATATTATCAGACTAATATAGCACTAATGAAAACCTGATTGAATACATATCTGGTTGTTTCTATTGACGAGAAATGATAAAAGCTGAATTTATATGCCAAAGTTGTCTACATAGTTCTCCTGATCTAGGCCTTCCTAACTTTTTTCTGGAGGAGAATTGACGAGGAATGTATACAAACGTAAACCACAAACCCTGTTGTGCCAGAAAGAGGTTACATCGGAGGAGCTGTCCCTTTTAGAGCCTGACATGTTCGAAAAGTTTGCCGAAGTGTGCATTTTCGACCTGAATGTCATTGATCTCGAATGCACTTAGGTTCACACTAAGAGTAAGTGTTATTCATCAAAACCTAGCATGTATATAAGAGTACATGCACCCAAAATGCTTTTAGATATTTTTATTATTTAGAGATGCTGGGGCAGTTTAATGCTGGGGTATTACTTATCTGACACACTGTATATATATATATATATATATTATTCAACCGTTTAACGTCCGAGCTAGTTTCTATATGGCACAGTTGACTATTTGACAAAAGTCGCCGATTGCACCTTGATTGTGCTAACGAAAATGGCGTAAGCAAACCACTGAGCTACCTGAGAGCTGTTGCTCAGCTTATTAAGATGAACGAATAATAATGCCCGTGCAAAGATACGTCACATGATAAACTTCGCTTGCACAACGCGTCGCAATATGCGCTCGATGCCGATTGGCAGGTTTGGGCATGCCTGGGTTAACAAAAAATTCTTACTTGAAAACAATAATAAACTTTGTGTTATTTCTCTGCTTCCTTGTATATAATGTTGATCGAAAACTTTGCCCAATAACTTAAGGAATCCAAACAAAAGCTCCGATATATATCAATAGATAGTGAACGTAGCTTGTAATCCTACATTCAAGGTTCCATTCCAAGCGACGACGTACACAGGTTCATCGGCCCGCACAATCCCTTTTAAATAGAAGCTAAGTTAACACTGTCATACTTTGGAATACAAAGTTAGCATACAACACAGCTGTACGAAATAACAAATATTCAAGTTCCACACTAAATTTGCTCCAAAAATTTTGATTTGCGATCAAACATTGCAGATGTACAATGTATATTGTGTAAGCAACGTTTTGCCCTATTTTAATGAATAGATCCATGGTGTGGAGAAGTCGAATGAGCTATTTTTGCAACCTGAATCACGAAGATAAAAAAATCATTATTTTCTAAGGAAAATGGGTTTAGTGATATTGGATAACGAAATAACAAATATTGAAATTCCACACTAAATTTTCTCCAAAAATTTTGATTTGCGATCAAACATTGCAGATGTACAATGTATATTGTTTAAGCAACGTTTTGCCCTATTTTAATGAATAGATCCATGGTGTGGAGCAGTCGAATGAGCTATTTTTGCAACCTGAATCACGAAGATAAAAAATCATTATTTTCTAAGGAAAATGGGTTTAGTGATATTGGATAACGAAATAACAAATATCAAATTCCACACTAAATTTACTCCAAAAATTTTGATTTGCGATCAAACATTGCAGATGTACAATGTATATTGTGTAAGCAACGTTTTGCCCATTTTAATGAATATATCCATGGTGTGGAGCAGTCGAATGAGCTATTTTTGCAACCTGAATCACGAAGATAAAAAATCATTATTTTCTAAGGAAAATGGGTTTAGTGATATTGGATAACGAAACAGTAACTACCGGCCACCAAAATTACAATTTTGGGATCTAAAATTATCAGTATTCGTCAAATGCCATATGCCATTTAAGACCATTCAGGTGCTGTTAGAGAAACGTTGTCTGTCTTATGCTACGCGATCAAATTTGGTAAAAAATAGTTGTTTGTGGTGGAAACTGCTAGTGTCAAGCGAGTTCCCCTCACCAAGTTTCGGTTTAAGGCTAAAACAATAACCAGCGATTACCAACTTATTGTCTAAAATTACACAAACATTTTATAGCAGTGAGCGAAGCACATTGTCATTACTCAATACCATCCAAATGAGAATTTCTCTTCCAAAACGCTCAGATTGAGCACCGAGGTTCATTATGAAATATGATATATCTCCAGCTATCGTTCGTTTGTTCGTTTGGTTGTTCGTTTGTACATTTTAAATATATTTAGTAACTGAAATGTAAGAATAAATCGGCAAGCCCAATTCAATTGAAAAACCACGTTGGCCGGTTCCGATTGTCATTGTACGAGTCGTTGGTAGGCGACGAACCTAAATACGTCCACTATCAGATAGAGAAATATTAACCCAAAATACACACAATCATTCAAACGAACAAAACAGAGGAGCTGCAGCATTTCCGGATATATAATATAAAACCAGTTGGACCGGCGCATATTTTCCACTATTATTAATACGAACGGTTTACCGTATAAAATAGCCTAGTTCTTTTTCAATTTGAGATTATGCTGCTACCTACTATGTTGTGACCCTTTCACTGGCCTCTCGCTATTTCGGGTCATTGTTGTTGTCGATGTCGAGCTGTAAGATATCTCAATGAAAACAAACCAAGGCAGTTCCAAACAAAAGCCCGTTTATGTGCATGTATTATACAATATATGTAATAGTATTATGCTTGTGAAACTATAAAACCCGTTCAAATGGCCTCTAGTTATTTTGTCAGATATCGTATTTTAATGAAAGGCCTGTATTGTGTAACTAATAACGATGCAGTCTTACGTTGCACGAGATATCTTGACGTAAAAGTTGGAGCATAAAAATTGCCTTCAGTAAAATAGCATCAGTTCTGCGTTGCCATGATGCGAAATATATAAACAAGCAGAGCTGCAAACAATAGTCTCAGTGATTAAGTTTTATAGGGACCTTGAGTATTGTTTTTGCTAGTTCTAATGTGTCACAACAGGATTGTCATGTTCGTGGTTCACACCTCTTTAGAATTAAAAAGCCTTGCCAAAATTTCTGCTCCCGCGGAGAAACAGGTTATCTTTGAGCTCAGCATAATGGTTGTCGAAATGTTCATCATTGTGCGTTATTTACTTTGAGATGTGTGCGCTTAGGACTGGATTCTGTCACACAGTCTAATCGGGCTCGTGACAAAAACGTATGTTTTGGCATAGTTGATTCCGGCTCTTGCAAAACGAAGTGCACAGTCTAGGTAGGGCTATGTAACTTAGGATAATAAACGTCATTGGCTATTACAGCGTATTTATTTAGCACTCGTTTACATAATACAAAATGAATAATGAATTGGTTTGCGCGATAACGGCAGGTTTCTATACTTGTATTCTTGGGTTAGGTAAAGAACGCTTTTTTGCAAATCTTTTACAAAATATCCCAGATAGGCAACGTTCAATTCCCAGATGGCGATGGTCCGTCAGCTTAGTGGGGCCAGGTAGATTGTCTCAGTGGCAGGTCGTCCGGGGGAATAATTTCTAAATTTTTAGGGACTCCAATATATTTACCCAATTTAACCCAATTGCGATAAATTTTTTCTTTATTCCCCTATTTATAAATTTCACCCCAGTATTTACCACTTTTCACCTAATTCCTGCCAATTTCCGCTAAAATTTTCCGCCCGTTTTCGGTGTGCGGAGGCAAGGGGCGGAGGGAGGGTCCCTACATTCAACCCTTAGTGGTGCTAACCCCCGTATCGATACCAACGACGTTCAGTGATTTATATATCGATTATTCAGGATTTCAATTTGGCTCGAAGTGAAACGTGACCCTTAGTGGGTAACCCTCCCCCATCGACGGCTATCGATCTATGGATCAAAGTAATATTGCACACGACGATAGCGTTGAAACTTGCGGAAAATTTACTTTTCGAAACAAAGCTCTAGCTATTATAAATCACACAGGAAGACAAAATGTTAGCTATGCGTAAAGGTAACATATATTCTACATAGCACAAGTCCAGTCTGGCTCTTGTGACAATTTTATAGGAAAGATTGTTAATAGCTTTCATGTTCGTAAGGCCAGGCCCATTTCGTAAAATGTCACAACAGCTGTGCCAGGCTCGCCAGCAGAACGTTAAAGAATGAAGCGAGCGTGACAAAATTTGGCCCTAGTGCACAAATATTAATGTTAATAGCTTATGACGTGTTTCCCCTACCCGCACTCATCTCGCCTATATGGCTACCCTCATTGGAAGTTTCATGACCTTCGTATTTAGCCTCTATTCGATAGATGCTCATGGGGGTATGGAAGTTATTTCCATGAGGTTCGAACTCCTACACACCGGTCGCCCTGACAGACGTCCAACACCCCACATGCGCGCCGCAGGCGCCTGTGTCTTTATTTATAGCTAACAACTTAGTGTATTGGAATGGTTTAAATTGGTTAAGTCTTTTTAAAGGTACTTTGCGAAGTAAATTTTCAATTTTCAAATGGCGCGGTGAAATCAACTGCTAGGTTCTTTCATTTACGATGTATTGACAACGGCCAGGTGTGAAAATTAGGCCAAGACTTGATAAGTATTTAACAACAGTTTCGGCTAATTTTATATACGTATTAGATGAGGACAGTCTGCAATGCAGCATTAAATATTTATAAAGAACACATTCATAAACCAGTGTATGATGCGGGGATCTTCAGAAATCGAACAAATATAACATCTATACCAAAAACATGGTTCAGATATAAGGTTCCAAAGAAGAGTACGATAGCATCTAATACTTGCTAAACTATATCCGTGAAATATGTTGATCACGACCAGAAAGAGGGCATATACGAATTTCACATACTTTACCATTTCATAAATGTCAACAACAAAATGGCTTACAACTATGTAATGAAGTTGTGGAAATAAAGAAAGCGTCACACCTATCGCTTTAATCCTATATAATAGACGTTTGACCACCGCCTTATCTTAAAGACATAATTTGCCGACTAATTATTATCTGCTAGCTATAAGCTATAATATGTCATATTGTGGCGTTCACGTTATAATGTCCCCGCTGTTTGGAACTTTTGTCCCCATATCGTCGTGACTCTACTGTATAGACAATCAGAGGTACACCCATGCCGTTAATCAATTTAGAATGGTGTACGACACACGTTTAAATACCATGTTTTTGTTTACGGTATAGTATAGACCCTTAGCTACCAAATTTACCACGATTTAACAGTAATGGAAGCCGGTTGTAGCTACAGCAATGTAAAGTCAGGGTGCTGTATAATTGTTGTAAAATCTCGATATTAATATTTAGACAATTTGTATATTGAAAAGCTAAGGCCGTACACCGTCAATAAAACTATAAAGAAGATACTGCGTGCTTGACAAAGTCGAAGAGTGGCAATACCCCTAGCTAGCTACCCATGAAAAAATCTATAAAAATATGGGCTGTCTAAGCCAACCGGTTGTTGGCGGTGTGCCTAACGCTGTATGCTGTACATAGGTTCCAAACTTTGGGAACAATATAACGTGAATAGCGCATATCCGGAAAGTACAAATTAAATAATATATAAAAACGAAAATCTTACTACAAACACTTGTAAGATATTTTAGTTTGGAAAATGTCTCATAATTTTGCTTATAGCCATCAATGACAACTTTTATGATGATTGTATCTTTTGCGGTATTTCAAACCTGAAAACTCTCAATAGACTTTTGATCTAACCACTTATGCCAATACTGTACGAATAATAATCTTCCGCGGCTAAGGCGTCGTTCACATTATAATGTCCCCTCTGTTAGGAATTTCTGTCTCCCTGTAGTCGAGACTCTACCGTATAAACAGTCACGGTGTCACCCATACTGTAAATCAATTGCCGGGGTGCACGACACGCCCTTAGATACTACATTTTTTCTTTACAGTGTCGTACACACCCTTAGCTAGCAATTTGGCTCGAATTAACTGTAGTGGACACTGATAATGCTGTTTATACGGTTGAGCTGTGCAGGAACAGAAATTCCTAACAGAGGGACCCACTATAAGTGTGAAACGACGCTCCACCGCGGAAGATTATTATTCGTACGGTTTTGGCATAAGTGGTTAGATCAAAAAGTCTATTGATTTTTCTTGAAATACCGGCAAAAGTTAAACTGCAATCAGTCAAGGTTCGTTGATGGCTATAAGCAAAATTATGAGACATTTCCAAACTGAAATATCTTTTACAAGTGTTTATAATTAATTTTTCGTTTTTAGTATATTATTTAATTTGTACTTTCCGGATATGCGCTATTCACGTTATATTGTTCCAGTTTGGAACCTATGTACAGCATACGGCGTTAGGCACACCGCCAACGACGGTTGCGCTCCAACAGCCCCATATTTTTATAGATTTTTTCATGGGTAG